>VYYI01001230.1:0-21042 GCA_021029175.1 Bilobella aurantiaca
AGTCGTTAGGAATTATGACCCTGCTCAAGTTCGATGGTCCATTTCTTGTGCAGAAAGAGCAGAAAAAAGATTTGAAGGTAAACGTTAACAATTGGATATTGATCAACACTTCCTAAATCAATAAATTTATTTACAAAAATTCTTGCAGAATGATCCATATTTTTGCAAATCAACGAACATTGCCACTCTGAGCTGGAATCCAGATCCAAATGCGATTGCCCTTTGCCAAGAGACCCTTACCGGCCAAAAAGGGATCGAAGAGGTACTTAATGGTATTCATCCTCCGATGGTATGGGAAGAAGATGGAAAAATGTGGCGTCAAGTGGCAAGGCCCTTAAGACATTAACTTTGACATAACCCCTTGATTAATTAATATTGTTTTCATATTGTAGGTTTCTTCTGAGGTCGCTTCAAGGCATGATGTTGTTTACCTCAATCGTGAACTGGATCATCGTCTTCTAATTCGACAAGCTAGAACAGAAGGGATCTGTCTGATTCGCCGAGAATTATATGCGCAAGCATTTGGTAATTTAAAATTTCGTTTTAATTTATAGTAAATTAAATTATAGTAGTTAAATTTTAATCATAGTTGATTTGTTCTCTTTTAGATGAGCTAATTCGACAAGTTACAACAAACTGTCCAGAGCGTGGCCTTGTTTTACTGCGTATTCGCGACGAGATGAAAATGACTGTTAATTCGTACCAGGCTCTCAACGACGCTTCTTCAGCGTTTGGCCTGATGAAGCGTCCTGGAATCGAAACTCACCTTCGCCTCAAGCGCAAATTGGATCGGATTAACACGAATCGAAAGAATCTACAAAGGGAATCAAAAGAGCTTACAGAAGAGCTCGAGCTGGTTCGTCGAACGTTTGAGGAACAGAAGCAGGCCGATGACAAGAGGCATTTTGAACAAATGCAGTTTCTAAAAAGAGTGAATCAATTGCTCCGAGTAAGGAAAACCTAATTAATTAATTGGAGATCACCTTTCATTAAAAAAATAACGTTAAAATTTGGAACAGAAAAATGAATGCTCTGTTTGTTTGATTTTTGCAGCAAAAGTTCGAGGGCATCGTGAAAATAAAGCTGGAAGAATTCGAAGACTGAATCTTCATTTGAAACTCCAAAAAAAAATGTTAAGCGAACGATTTATTTTACTATCGTTTTCCTCAAATATCAAAAATAAACTTTCTACTTAAAATATACTTGAATACTTCAAGTATTCACGTATAAGTATTTCACGTTTTGTTACGTCAGCATTCTGGGACTAGTTTTCATATTGGACCCCAATAATTGGAGTAGTACTTGGCAGCATTTGACGACTAATTGTCAATTAGTATTGTTGCACTCTGGATTCTTGTTTCAGTACGAAGAGGCTCATTACTACTTACATGAATAGAATTATTTTGACGAATTGAGCAGTCTATGGCACTTTGTTGCGTTGGCGGTTCCAGCGTCGGGTGCCTGGAACGAATATGTCGGTCCAAGTCACGCCTGCGCACCAAAACTTTGGTACAAATTTCGCACCTGTGATCGTTTTCAACAGCCAATTAGATTGCAGGCTTTTAGAATTAGCGTTTTAAAGAGATCAGCGATTTAGTTTACCTGTAAGGTGTGTTCCCATCAGCATGAAGGCGAACATGCTTGTTGAGATTACTGGGGTCTCCAAAGGGTCGATGACATATTTTGCACTGAAGAGGTTTGAATCCGGTGCTAAAAATTAAAAAAAAATGCTTTTTTTTCTTCAAAACGCTCTAAAAATTTTTTTTGAAAACCCTTTTCATACTTAAAAAAAACGTGTCATCGATTCTTTAAAACTTACTGTGTGCGAATATGAATTTTGAGGCCATACTTCCTGGAGTAGAGTTTTCCGCAGTAGACGCAGACGTGATGTCCATTTTTTCCACGGCCCATGTTGCTCATGATTGTTTCCAGGTGAGCCTGTTGGTCCGACAATGACTTGACCTGACCCGCCGTGACGAGTTCCAAGGGGAACGCCGCCGCGGCGCTAACGCTGGAAGACCGTTTGACCCCATTTTGCAGAATCTGACTTGGAAGTGATCTCTGCTGAATTGCAGGTGAAGCGCTCTGCTCTGAATCAGAAGTGTAGAAGGGAGGGGCTCTGGTGAGCGTGAAGGCGGGGTATAGCAAAGGGGGCGGAGCCACGCGAAGATTGAGTGACGGGGAGCTTATTCGTAGGTCAAGTGACGGCGGGGAGATATTTCGGGGCGTGGCCAAGCGTAGCCAGAGGTCATCTATCGGAAGTGACCCGCAGGTCAGGGCCAAGTGTACTTTGAGAGGGTTCGGCGCCTCGAATTCCTCAGTACATTTATGGCATCTGTAATTTTTGCCTCCTGTGAAAGTTCACAAAATTCAATAAAAATCTCTTAGGAAATCCGTAAAATCCTACTTTTCGCATTTTAAAAATTCAACATTTTAAAAAATGCTGTTCTAAATTACCTCTAATGTTCTGTGGGTTGAGGTAGGGTGGAATGCCGAGATCATTGACCAAAACGTCTTCGCCAAACCAGAGTAGGAGCTCATCACCGCTGCGAACGTCTTTTGTGGCCTGCAAAATCACTGCGTCGCTTTGCCATCTGCAGATTCGCACATTCTGAACATGGCAGTCCGTTGCGAGTTTGAGGCATTTGATCCAGAACCAATCAGATTGCTTCATTTTCCCCTTGAGAAATTCCACAAGCTCCATTTCGCCATTCCGTAGCCGTATCTTTTGCAAGAAAAAAGATTGCAGAAAAAATTGGTAGGGTTGCCTCTGAAGGTCAAATTAGTTATAACTTTTGCTAGCGTGATCTATCACTTCACATGATTCATTTTTGCAGTGGGATTTTTTTTTTGCAAACTGGTTTTCAGTGCGTTTTGTTTATCATCTTCTGCTTTTTGGCAAGGTTCTTTCTGCTAAAAATATATTTGCGAACTTGTCGTGCGTAGGGAAAGAGCAACTTTTAAGTGTTTTGGCTCTTCGGTAGCTCAACCAGTGCCAAATTCTTCGCAAATTTTGCAAATTCAACCCGTTTCTGTTGATTTTTTTGCAAATTCGCACAAGTTTTGTCATGAAGCAGTTTGCGATGATACTCACATTTGTCAGCCTCATTTGCATATTCCTCCTAGTTGCTAAGGTGGAGGGTGGGAGTAAGAAAGGTAAGGCGAAAAACCTCTACAATTTACAATTTTTACAATTTGCATTTTTTTAAATCGTTCTTTTTAAAATTTTGCTTTCTTTAGGTTATACTAATTGCGCTAGGGATTGCGATAGCTGTAAAAACTCATGCAAAAACATCTTCAACAGCAAAAGCGCCTGTCGAATTAATAAACCATTAGAGTATGGTGATTTTTGCAGCTGTAAACCGGATGGATCTATACCACTTTGGTAAAAAAAAAATTGTTTAAAAACTTTTTTTAAACTTCTTGTTCAAAAAATGAAAATTCAGAAAATCATAAATTTTAAGATGTGTTTATTTTCCTAGTGGTGGGAGCGTAAGCGGTAAAATCTCAGGAAGCGGAACGCTGAACATTCTGCTAACCCTTATTGCACTGACTTTCTTCTCCAGGCTCTCCAATTAATTTTAAAATTTTGAAAATTTTTTTTCAACAATTATATAAATATTCTTAGGAAAGTATGTTGCATTATACATGACTTTCTGAAAATTGTACCACAAAAGACCAGTGAAGCGTATTTTTTGTATCGAAAAGTGAAATAAAATTCCAATGATTTTTTTTTAAATAATTAAAATAATTATAATTTTTTAATTTAATTTCTCACCTGTAACGGAAATTGCAATTTGTCAAAATTAATTGGTTCTGATACTTTGGAGAGGCTAAATGGTTTCGACTTGGTTCCAGAAGGAATGTCCACACTTGCCATGACACGTGACATGATGGGACCCTTAATCTGCCCACAAAAGACTCTTGGAGAACCCCTTAAGGGCCCCTCGACCTAACTTTACGAACGGCACGAGCCACGGGACAAGTTCAACCTGCCTAGAAAGACTAATTGACTTATCTCCAGAGCCGGACACATTTATAGGCCAGTGACATGACATGGACAAAATTTGAGGGCTCAGAGCCCTTGGAGGCGGAGATTGGTGTCCCTTAGAAGGGTGGGGCGGGCACAAGCTACAAGTGCCTGTATCTGCAAGTGCTTTTTTGGTCCAGGTGACGGTGACATCCAGCCGAAGGATGAGTGATGAGCATATCAATTGATCCCAAGATTTTAATTTCAGCTCCCTTTTTGCCCGGTAGGACTGAATTTGAGATTAAGGGCACCCGAACAAGGGGGGACTTAAGGGTCCGTCAGCTGAAAAAAGCACTTGCCTCCGTATCTTCTTCATTTTTCAATTAGAGCTGAATTGGGTGCGAGACGAATAATGGAGCGGAGAGAAATCGCAACCAAAGTTTTGAGGGTGGGCCCTTAACAAAGTACCCTTTGCCAACTTTGCTTAGCAAATGTATACTGGACCGGGGAAGGGACACTTAATCAGAAAATCCGTCTAGGTATCACCTGTTACCCGGATTCGTACTCGCGTCCGCGTCTCTCGGTCGAAGTACCCCCTACCCCTTGAAGCATTACATTTCCATTACTGAACCATGAAAGTTTTAATTTTTGAAGGGGACCCTTTGGCTCCATTTCAAAAGCATTTAGTCAGAGGTATGAAAAATCTTATTCTCCAGCTGACGCTGAAACGCTGAATCCTGATCTAAACAATTATTTGATGAGATCCGAGCATTGCACTTACACTCTATTTACCCTTTTAAAAATGCACCCCACCCCCTCCACTTTTTCAATCCTCATCCCCCTCCCCCTTTCGAAATCCCATTGTTTGGCCTTTTCTAAAAGTTTCAAACAATAATTGTAATCTCGAACAATCAAGCCACGAAAACAAAATCTAAAGATCTTAATTCTGCATTTTGAATTGAATCCCTACTTGTTCTAAAAACGAAACGCCTTCAATTTTCAAACTGAAACGGTTTTTCCCAAAATTTTAACCACACCAAATTTAATGGTAAATTTAAGTGGAGGTGAATTAATTAATTAAAAATAAGAATATAGGTTAAAAAAAATAATTGGACGGATGACTATTCTTTGTTTTTATGCTTGAGATTTTGTTTGAAATTAAAAATAAAGTCGGAGAAAACTGTTTTCTTTTTGTTCTAAAGCTTTGACCTTGTGGCACGAGCCAAACCAGCACCCACCCCAACCACTCCCTCTGCCCATGGCATCATAATCAGGGAACAATACGATAGTGATTAGAGGGCCCATGGGCCCTTAATAGTCCCCCTATCACAAAAGGACAATGGGCCCTTTGAAAGCGAAGCTCAATGTGTGGGAATGAACATGTGGTTTACACATGTTGAGCAACTTAAGGCCCCCCTTTCACCCTGTCCACCAACTTTGACCAAGCAGCATTTACAAGGGCTCCTGGGTACTTGATCCTTAAAAAATTGGTAAGGGCCTATTTTTTCTAGTAACCTGTGCAAGGCAAAAAGTCCAATTATCCCTAAAGCATTTAATCATTTTCTTACTTCATACTTCATTTAAATGCCACTCAAATTTTGCCCTTACTTCAAAGCTTGTTTGTTCCAAAGTTGCACTTTAGCATTGTTTTTGAAAACTTTTTTTTAAATCAAAATTTTCAAAAACTGCTTGTGCCTTCTTTTCAACAAAAAAAAAATTAATTTTTACGGTTCATATGTTTTGTATTTTAATTCCTGTTTGAATTTAAACTGATTTTATGCGTTTCTTTTCATTTTGAGAATCAAGAGTTTCTAAAAGATTTTTGTATCTGATTGATGACAAAATTGATCTTTTTTGACATCACTTTCAGTTAAGCTTCTTTCACAATGGTTTTTGAATCATTTATTCGAGCATTACAAGGAGAAAGCATGAGCGGTGAAAAACGATGAAAAGATGATGAAAAATGATGAAAAGATGATTAACGACTACTTTGAAATTGTCTATTTTGTAACTAAATACTATATTGCGGTGCTTAGTACTATTACAAAAAGCTTTTTAAATATACTTATTATTTTATCTTGTTAATTTTAATTGTAAGTTAATAATACAAGTTATTGTAATTATAATTATAACTTACAGATATTTAAAAATTTAATTTTTCTACATCTCTATCATTTTTTATATGGCTGAACCACCTGTGACTCAAACTGGGCCCTTAGAGCGTTACACAACGACATTTTAAAACTAGTATTTTTTCGAGCTAATATGGATAAAATTGTCAAGGTTTGTTGAAACGGCAGGTGACCCTTGAGTGACCTGTCACATTTCCCAAGTGCTCAGGTGCCCTTTCTATCCGCGTCCTCTTCCCCCGCCCCCGCCGCGTCCACTGCTCCTCCCACTGCTTCGACCAGAGCTAGAACTTCGATGAGACCCACCGCCCGATGATCCTCCTGAGTTGCTACTCCAGGGCCAGCTCCAGCCGCCCGATGAGCTGGCGGGTTTCGAAATCGGCTTAACGGCTGGTGCTATCGGCTTGACCGCTCCACTGCTTCCGTGCTGGGGATTCACCCACCCTGCATTATTCGTCCCACCGGCTGCGCCCGGCTGATTGACGTTCCAGCCGGCTGGAGGTGGTTTATTTCCAGGATTCGGATTGACAGCGGAATATGGCGGCGGCTGACCGTGACCTTGATTGGCGTTCCAGCCGTACGGTGGTGGCTGTTGTCCATGACTTCCGCCGGCGCCTTGCTGGTTCCAAGAGCCGTATGCTGGCGGGGCACCGTGACCTGCATTTTGGTTCCATGTTGAGCCGCCATACCTGGAAAGTGACACAGAATTTGAAATTTTTCAACAGCATTTAAAGAAACGATGTTTCGAAACTTTTGAAATCTCACCCGCCGCGGTTATTTCCATAACCCTGGTAATTATTGCCGTAATTGGGGACATAGTTGGCATGGGTGTAACCATTTTGGTGGCTCACTTTCCGACCAATGCTTGGCAGAGCGGACATCAACATGGCTGTCTTGTAGCTGCCTCCCCCACCGAAACCGCCTCCACCGTATCCACCACCATATCCACCACCATAGCCACCCCCGCCAAAGCCTCCACCACCCCGACTTCTTCCCAATCCGTAACCCAGCATTCCGCCCAAGAACATTGACGAATAGGAGGGTCGATAACCAAATCCTCCACCGTAGCCACCGTAGCCACCGTGGTAGTAGTGGTGGTGGTGCCTCTCTCGAACGTCGCTGCTATTTTGAGCCGCTCGTTCCATTTCCGTTCGATTTTTAAAATATTCTTCAAGGTTTGTTCCATTAGCTTGAAGATCTTGGATCAATTTGGCTTCGTGAGCGTAGTCCGTAAGGCTACCGAATCCCATCGAAAAAATGCCCTTGAGAAGATTTCCCTCCGTAATTTTGGGCTGAAAAATCAAAAAATCTAAATTATAACTTTCATAGTTTTTAATAAGAAAAATTGGCCTTTTTAGAAAACCAACGATCAAACACATCGAAGAAAAAGAGTATCAACAACTTTCATCAAAATTTTGTACAAAAAAAAGTTCAAAAAATTATAGATCATTGATTTGCACGCTCAATGATAATTTTTGTTTTCAAAAATCGCTTAATTTATAAATTATATGCTTGAAAATTATTTTGTGTTTTACCGTTGTTGCAGTTCCATTTCCCGTTGAATTGTTGTCGGCTGTTTCTGGTAATTGCTCCTTTTCGTTCGACATTACTTTGGGAGCATCAGGGGTAATTTGTAGATTGAGGTCACTGACCTCTTCGGGCACTAAAGGGAGCCCTTGAGAAAGGACGAGGGTACTTACAAGGCACCATACGACTATTCCCCAAAATCGAGTCATTCTGGTCAAGACTAAGCTTTCAAATGCCTTCTTGAATGTACTATGACTTCACTGCCTTCCAGCGAAAGTTTGATTCATGAGAGCACTTAACTTTAATTTATCGTTAATTAAGTGATGTTCCTCAATTTATAAACAAGCACAGTTTTCCAAGTGGATAATTTGTTTACGTCCACAGTTGACGCTTTAGAAGAAGATAGGATGATTGACGAATCAAAAGCTCACAGTTTCGCTTAACAGCAAAAAATTCTTAGAAGGGAAAACTTTGGGTTGTTTTAAGATTAGAAATTCTAAATTTAGAACAGGGATTTTAGGGGCGAAAGAAGGGATGCTGGAAAAACGCAATTTTTAAAGACGTCACAACAGCGATTAGAAGGAAGCATATGCCTGTCACTCAAGCGGAGCTTTAAAAAAATGTTTGCAAAAAATTGGCACACAAATTGCGAAAATGGCACTATCCAAAATTTGCAATTTTTTTTTGCAATGTCCCCTGCCAGTGTCACTACGTCACTCGTCTCCTAAATTCCAGAAGAATTCGCTATTCGGGGAAAGTTTGACTTTTGTTCAAAAATCGATATTAATTGGAATACAGAAAAAGAGATGCGTCGAGACGCTGCGCACGCATCTGTCTCATTTTCGCAAAAATTGCTTCAAATCGTTTTTTTTTAAATTTGGATGCTTCTAATTCTTATAATTACCATTATTTCGTCTCGAAATGTATAACCATTAATATGGTTGTAAATAACTGGTTTTTTGATTTAGCATTACTTAATTGACGTATAAAGCTTTTTCTTTATTTTTCAAATTTGAGCTGTTTTGAACACAAGAGGTCAAAGGTCAAGAGGTCACGGAAGGATGACACCAATCGCTCGGCATGAGCGTATAGATGAGACTCCGATGACTTCCCGAGCTGCCGAGGGTCACAACAATTTTGTCAACTGCTAAAAACGAAATTTCGTCCGCCTCAAAATTTCCGCTAATTTCAATCTGCAGATACAATATTAAAACTTTAGATTTTTTTTTAAATTGAACATAAAAGCACTTAACTAAAAAAGTACTTTTTAGCACAGGACATTCATAATTTCTAGTCAATTCTCAAAAAGTGCCTTTTTTCAAATTTTTTAATCAAACTGTTTGATTTAAGTTAAAATTGAAAGTAAGGCTAATTAACTCATTGTAATTAAAACTAGTAAACTAGTTTGAATTAGGGTCAAAGCTTACGAGATCGTAAGTTCCAATTCCGGGAACAGGAACACTGTGAATGACTAGATTACAAATGCGCTTGGGCACCGTTGAATTTGAAGAGAGGTCAAATCGCATGACCTCTGACCTGCTACTGTCCTCATCGAACTGACCCCTGACCCTTGTGGACTCGAATCGGAGCTGCAATTCCGCTCTTCCAGCCGTCGCGACCCTTATTCCAAGGCCAATAGGAAGGCCCTTTGGGTCACTTTGAAAGGCCTGGAGTCGTATCCAATTGGACGACCCTTCTCCAGGATCAGGAATCCAGAGACCCTGGAACTTCTCCAATCCAGAGGGAGCACTGACCCCTTGGCCGAATTGGGTCAAATTTTCAAAATAAGTCCAACCAAGGGTACTCCAAAGGGGCACTTCACCAAACTTATCGCTGTAAACTTTTCTGGACATATCTTCCAGCGTGTCAATTACGAAAACCGTGGAATCTTCTAAAGGCTTATGAAACATTAAAACTAGAAATACTAGTAGAATAAATATGAAAAGTACAGGAGCAATTCTTCTTAAATACAGTTTGAACATCTCTAATTTTTACAACTTAAAAAATTTCAAACTCAAAAACTTGATTTTTTAGAAAGCACATGTAACACTTGATTTTGAACACCAACAACGCCTGCCATGCGAGCACAATTTTAAAAACTTTCACTTTCCTTCAAAAGTTGCCTTTCTCCCAAAAAAAAAAAAAACTCGTTTATTTATCAAAA
Organism: Bilobella aurantiaca; assembly: GCA_021029175.1. Lineage (NCBI taxonomy): Eukaryota > Metazoa > Arthropoda > Collembola > Poduromorpha > Neanuridae > Bilobella > Bilobella aurantiaca. The sequence goes on from VYYI01001230.1 coordinate 9,791, forward strand.
CTTTCACTTTTCTGCTGATTACACAAAATCTTCTTTCAACTAAACATTTGTTCTAATTTCACTTAGCATTAAACATTAACATTAAATTACCTAATTCACTTTTCTTAGAATTTAAGTGGGGGAAGTAAGGTCAATTTGTGTTAAAAATTGTGCAACGAAATTAATTAATAATTACAATGCTAAACAAGTGTAAATAAAAACAATGGACAGATCATTTATAGTAGAAACTAACAATTAACCTTGTTTTTGCTCCAGTAAAACTAAACCATGCCTGCAAAAAAAATGGAATCATTTTTCCAGGTGTGTTTTTTTCTCCATTATCTCCAAAAAGTTATGATAATAGCAACCACATTTTCCCCCTTGCAATAGCTCTTATAAACCTCTCATACACATTTTTTTTCACATTCTAATCTAATCGGTAATTCAGAAACGGAAATAGTCACAATATTTCCATATCACCTTTTTTTTTAGAGAACCCATTTTCACCATTTTTCCTTGTTAATTGTCACTTTCGCACCTGTAATTAGCTGCCTTACAATTATCACCTGCATCATTTTCTTTTATCCCAAGTACCAAGACTCACGTGCAAAATTAATGGAAAAAGTAACAAAGAGTACGTGTGATCTGTAAAATTGGAATTTTTAGCTGCATTGATTGATACTGGCTGTTAAACAACAACAAAACTCACTAAACATNTGGAAAAAGTAACAAAGAGTACGTGTGATCTGTAAAATTGGAATTTTTAGCTGCATTGATTGATACTGGCTGTTAAACAACAACAAAACTCACTAAACATATTATTCTAAATTATAAACAAGACTTTTAAATTATAAACAAACGTTTCTAAAAATTATAAACATGGAATTTTGGAAGAGACCAAAATTGTTCCAGCTGCGCCAACAAAGCAGCTTCAAATACTTGGAAATTAAGGAATCAATCAAATCTTCAACAGAAATTGAAAAAACAACACAATTTTTGCGATTTGGAATTAAAAAAAAATCTTGTCATGATTTTTCAATTAGACGCAATCTTCCAGAGACATCAACAATGGATTGACGTATTCAAATCCCTCAAATTCCGACTGATCAATCTTCTCTATAACTTTCCTGCAAAGTGAAACAAAAGCAAATTGTCAATTAATGTTAGTTAATTGTTAATTAATTTAGCTGAATACAACTGTTACACAATTAATTTAAGTGACTTACGAGTCATCCGGCGTCAGTTGAACCGGCTCCGATGTAAACTGTGGATCGAAGTGATCCAAATCACGGTCCGACTCGAGGCGCGGTTTGAACGGTGGCGAGATTTGTTTCTTTCCCAACTGAAATTGACAATTGGCCCGAAATCAATAACAAAGTTCACATAAAATCAAACGCGGTGGCTCAGCACCGTGCCAAATTGGATTCGTCGGAAAGTGACACAGTTTTTGAGAGGATTAGCCCCAAAGAAAAATAAAATCAAAAGGAGTCGCTTTCTTCGAAAAGAAAAAAAATAATCGTAAAAGAAATGAGATAATTCCGAACGAAAAAAAAACCTTTCATTTTCTCCAAAAGCCCTTCCAGAGATTGGAAGAGACAGATACATTTTTAAAGCACCGAAAATTTTCTCTAGCATTTTTCCAGTTCAAAAAAAGAAACTTTCTCCAGGAAATCTTTTATTACTCCAGAAATCTTCTACCGCCTTTCAGAAGAAAAAAAAAGAGCCACGAAAACCAGAAATTGAGTCAGAATGGGTAGAATGTCAGGAGAATACAAAAAGGTGATTTTGAAAAGGAGAAAATTGAATCATCTAATAAATATCCCAGTACAAAAGAGCCCTCCAGGACTCCAAAGGGCCTCTTTCGTGACAGGGAATCGAACGACTATGCTCCGGGCCTTAATATCCCGTTGCCAGTTAAAAGAACATGATCGTTTTTAAAAAAAAGTTGGGGCGGAAGGGCCTGGGGCCCTTGATGCTGGGCTCATTGTCTTACCAAGTCCCAATCAATACTTTTAAAGAAGGGGTGCTGGAGAATTTCCTGGAAGCCAGTGCCTGGATCAGGGTGACATCCGAGTCGATCTGCCGGGTTTTTGTTGAGGAATCCCTTGAGGACAGAAGCGGCCTTCACGGACAACGACCGTGGAATACGAATCGTTTTCTCCAGGATCACTGTAATTGGAAAGATAAATGGATAAAGGGTCCAATTACAGTACGTTCCCTGTCTCAACTCTTTTTATTCTAGAAAAAGGTCAACCGAGGGTGACATTTGCCCTTCGGGCGTAAAATTGTGAAATGGAAAGCGAGGAGACAGTGAGGCGGATGCTGTTCAAATAGATTTTCTAAAAAATGAAACAGCTTTACCTTGAAAGAGATAGTCCTCGGAATTGTGGTCCGGATTCTCAGTCGTGCCAAAAATGTCAAATGGACTGCGACCAGCAAGCATCTACAAGAAGAAAAAAACACAAGTCAGTCAATCAAAAATTATCCATAACGGTTCAGCACCGCTCGAGAATTTCAATCGCTTCCTCTATTTTTAATTTGTTAAAAAAAAACTCTACTTCACGAAATTTTCTGTCTTGAATTTCCAAATTAAAAAAAATTATAATATAAGATGCTGTTGAATGCTTGTTTTTAACAATGAAAAACGAGACAAAATTAACAAAAGTTGTCAATGTATTTAACTATAATTATTTTTTAAGTAAATTTTAAAAAATACTAGTTATAATTACATTTTTTCGTATTCAAATTTTCAAACAAATCTTAAAAAAAAAACTATTTATGTTAAAGTTTAGCTTTTGTTTGAATTCCTACCAAAGAACCCCAACTTACCTCATAGAGCAATACCCCCAAAGCCCAGAAATCAACTGAAAATGAATACTCCTCTCCACGCAAAATTTCAGGTGCAATGTAATTCGGTGTTCTAAAAAAAATCAAAACTCAATTACAATTAGTATCGAATCTTTTAATAAAAAACTACAACTGCATACTACTAAAAGTACTTAAATCCCAAATCCAGCAAATTTAAAACCAGAGACACTGCATCGTTACATGTTCCTAATTTTTAAAACGAATTTATTCGGATTGAAAAGACGTAAAAAAAAAGTATTTGCACAATCAAGCACACTCCAATCCTCTTCCAGCTCAAATTAGTATTCAAAATGCGGAAACCCGAAAAATGCTGTCCTTTCAACCACTTTAATTGAATTTTGTCGTCAATTAGCCAAGTCGTACCCGCAGAATGTGGACGTCGTGTCGCCTGGGCGGATTCCCTCCTTGCACATCCCATAGTCCGTGAGCTTGATGTGACCCTCATGATCCAGGAGGACGTTGTCCAGCTTCAGGTCACGATAAATTATGCCTAGGACCAGAGACATAATTAAGGATCAATTAATTTGGGCACTTAAGTCCCCCTAAATTGTCCTTAATTGACCACCTTTACCTTTCATGTGTAGGAAGTTGAGAGCAATACTAATTTCTGCAGCGTAGAACTTGGCATGCTCCTCATGGAGTCTCCGCTGTCGCTGCATGTGAAACATGAGGTCTCCTCCACGGACGAATTCAATTACAAAGAAGAGGCGCGAAGCGGTCTGGAAGCAAGAATGAAGTCCAACGAGGAAGGGATGGTTGGACGCTGTTTCAAAGACATGCTTCTCTGTCTGAACCCAATCAATATCCTGCCCAAGCAATGAAAGAAAGGTCATGAATTATTCCAGGCCCCCTTACTTCTAAAGCGCGTTCCTTCCAGGCCCCTATACTTCCAAAAGCGCTTCTCATTGTCCAGGAACTCTAATAACCGCTCGGTCTTCCCGTTCGAAAACTGTTTCACTTTGTCCAGCATAAACTTCTACTCTACTACCCTTTTGTTGTCCTGGAACTATTATGCCCACTTCTCATGCAAGTTTCTCCAGGGAGAAATGTCCTGGAGAATATCTCTCTAGAGAGAAACGTCCTGGAGGATATTTCTCCAGAGAGAAACGTCCTGGAGAACAAACTCTCCAGGGGAATAAGTCCTGGAGGATACCTCCTCCTCCCGGAGGATCAGAAAAGCTAATCTTAATTCCTCCAGAGAATTGCCAAAATAAATCAAGTTTAACTATTAAGTCAGAGACGACGAAGAAGAAAACAAATGGAGTTCTCTCGACTTCATTAGCGTATCAATTCGTTCCTGTCAAGATCAGAGAGAGAGAGACTTAAGGGCCCCCTACCTCGTCATCCGTCACGAGAGCCTTCTTGATCACTTTCATAGCGTAGACCCTTCGTGTCTTCTTGAGTTCCACCATAAGTACCTTGGCATAGCTTCCACGCCCAATTACTCGAATCAACTCAAAGTCTTGGAGGCAGTACTGACGCTGACGTCCAGGCTCCAAATTCTCATCTACAACAAAAAATAATTAAAGTAATTAAATTATAGCAATTAATTAAGCAAGTAATCCCAGTCCAAGCGACTTAATGCCTTAATTACACTACTTTAAATCCAATTTAGCAAATTTTCAAAGAAAAACGCCGTGTAGTAGTCAAATGAAAAATATAAAATATTTCATATCATGCCAATTTAGGTTTCACCTCCGAATCTAAAAACCTAATATCGTTGAACAAATTGTTAATTTTAATTCCCTTTATTCAATTTCATATTTTAAATTTAATTGACATCGTCAATTAGCAAATTACAACCCTCAATTTAGCAAGTTGACAAATTTACCGCTTTTATTATTGTCTTCGACCGCTGGGAATGATTCGTAGAGAGACACCGAGAAGCCACTGTTAGGAAGTCCAGTTCGCTCGGGCATTTCCGGAGACTCCTTCGGCCTCGAATTGGAATTCAAAACGGCTGAAAGAGGCAGAAGCCAAAAATTACGTTTGAGGCCCTTAACTAGGACTCGAAGGGCCAGGAGGCCCTTAAGGACCAACTCAATTTGTCGTCTGCATCTCCCCAGCAGAAAGGTACAGAACCGCCGCGCACGCCGCTGATACACACGCACCCACTTCCACCAATTCTCCAATATTTCCCAACTTGTCATTCTTACAAGAAGATTTTCATGAGTCAGGGTTCAAAAACTTAAAAAAACGACTACTTCAAAACTTGAGCTCATTTGAACAAGGCTCTTAAAGTCCGTCACGACAAAACTTCCAAAACAATTAGCACTCTAAGCTGCATAATTTCAACTTTCAACAGCATATCCTATAGCAGTTTTTTTGTGTGCTCCTTTTAGTTTAAAAACATCATTACAAAATCAACCCTAATTTTAATCATTCTCTCCTTTATCTTGTGCTTTTTAAAGGACTTTTGCTGAGAGGTCACTTAATTTCGTCAACTAAAAACGCCCTCCTGACTCAACTCCGGCTCCTTCTACAAGTCACAACAAACTTTTTAAATATCCAAAATTATCCTTATACACTCCTCCACTTAAACAGTTAACACAACAGAAGTTAACTGATCCTTTAATTACTATCCTTTAATACTATCCTCACACTATCCCAACTATCTTAATTTTCTGCCATACAAATTATCTCACCATACTCAAGTGATCCTGTTCAACCGGTTAAGCTTTCTAATAAGTAATAATTCAAAAATGCAAGTCAAAATCGACCTTAAAATCTCAAATCCTTTTGCCATAAAATTCCAATCTTGAACGAAAACAAACTGTTCAAAATCCAAAATGCTCTTTGAATTTAAATAAGAACAAAATTAAACTCCTAACATCGGATTTAAATCGAAAAAAAAAATTTCAAATTTTTGTGGGGTGAGGAATTGCCAAATTTCAAAAACTAAAATCTTTGAAAAAAAAAAGCTGGAAAATTAAAAACGAGGTTATAATCTCACTTTGAGTAATCATAACTTGCGAAATGCAGACGACAAATGCTTGAGTAAGAGCGCTGAACTGTCATTTGGGACTTTCCGGATGCAGAAACGCTTTGAAGCGGCGCTGAAAAGTGACAGGTGAGGCTTACCTCCTGTTCCAGCGCTGCTGTCCCCGTTCTGTCGATTGCCACCACTTGACCAATGCCCCATGCCAGGACTTCCTTCCTCCGGAAACATGGACGACTCACCCGAGTGACCATGGTGGGACGACGTGGAGGAGTTGGACAGAAGCGTCCCTGACCCATCCGTTGAGCAAACGATTCGAACCAGCTTGTGACACTTCTTGTGCACTAGGAGCTTACACTGCGTGCACTTGAACCCCTGACGACCCAGTCCCCAGATCCGGTCATTACAGTAGGCACAAAAAGCTCTCTAAAACATCAACAACACAATTTTAAAAACAAAATTCAAAACAGAATTTTGAACAATTTTTTTTTAAATCAATCCAATTTTAAACATTTCACGTCCGTATCCCTTCTCCATCTGTCACACGCTTTATGTTAAAAGCACCCACCACTGTTACCTCACAATTTCAAAACTTTCCACAAAGTCCTCTCAATTTCCAATTTTGAAATTTACTTTCTCCCTTGTCTAAGTTTTACTTTCACTTTAAGGGCCCTCCAGGACTCCTCTTCCCTGTCACTTTACCTCAACTACTCTTTACAATTCACTTTCTGTCTAATCAAATCACCCAGAGTTTCAATTTGGGATTCAATTCGAGAGCTCTGGCTGCCGCTGTTCAGAATACTTTTTTTTTTTCGTTTGAACCTCAGCCCAGCAGATCTCCAGAGATAAAATCAGAGAGATAGTATTTTCAAAACTAACGTAAGCTTTCCAACCAAGAGCTCTTTTGCTCCCTTTCGCTATATAGAAAAAAGAGGTTGTGCATGAATAAGTAGAATGCCCAGAAGACCCGGCTAGAAAAGTAAAAAATCCCGGGTGAGAGCTCCAGAACTAAAACTTTGCCTCCAGGACTTTTTCTAACACCGTTGTGAAGAGAGCTTTTCAAGTGTAACAAATCCCAAAAGCTTTTTTTTTTCAAAAAAGACATTGGTAGGGACAGGAACTTGAGAAAAAAATCTTCCAAAAAGTAAAAAGTAGCTTTAAGTTTATTGAAAACCCCGGTACATTTGTGAAACAAATTTTTTTTCAACTATTTTTTTTTTTATTTTTTTTTACAAAATGTCCTGTCCTGTGCCATCATGGTCAACCGAAATTAAAACGAAAAAGTTTATGTAAACGCTTAGTGTTTTTTTTTTGCTTAATTGATAACTATTGTAAAATTTATTTAAAAAATTTCATGCTTTTGTAAGTTTTTAAAAAAAAATCTCAAATCTTTTCCAAGTTTTCTATTATTCGTTCTTTTTTTTCAAAATTAAAGTAAAAAATTGATTCCGAAATAATGAAGTCAGATATCATCATTTCATTTTTTTTTTTCGAATTGAATTAAAATTCCGTTGACAGCCACTTTCGCTTTATTAATTTCCTTCTCCATCACTTAAAATGACCATTCAAGGGAACAGAGTGACAACTTTCATTAATCTGAATTCTCGGGATGCTCCACCGGGGACGACACGTGACAAGTGACAGAAAAAGGACAGTTGACATGGGACTCATGGGCAAGGGCTCAGAGTATAAAATGAATTGGAAACGTCACGTGTCAGGGCCCTTGGGACAGAATCACAAAAAGAAAAAAAAGTTCTTACTCGGTTGAATCTTTTGGCTTGAAAGATGTGTCCGTTGACGCGGTAGAGTTTTCTCCAGCGACGAGCTCCTCGTCTGTAAATACTGCCTACAATTTCAAAAAAACGAAACAATTTTTTAAAACTAAACTTCAAAAGTTACAAAAAAAAAAGTTGAACAACAACAATCATAAATATTTGTTGAGCAAAATTAGCCTTTATCGAATTTGGAGAAAACTTTATTTATGCTCATCATGTCTTTCTTTTAAGATTCAAAAGCTCAACTCTAAAAAAGTTTAAAAAAAAAAGTTTCGGCGTTTTTTTTTAATTTAAGTGTTTCCTTTGCCTGCAAATTGGATAAAATTCTTGTAAAAGTTCCTGCTTTCTTTGGCTCTCTTACAAATTCTTTTACTTTTCACGCACTTTGCACAAATGACTCCATTTTCTCCCTTCAAATGACAGAGCACGAAGAGTCAATGGCCCACAAAAAAAAACCAAGTGTACCCGCTATGGGACACATAAATGTATACATTAAAAATGCAGACACGTCAATAATGTCGGCTCTAAGAATGTAGACAATGTAGGTTTGCCTTCTGGCTGAATTGCCTACACTTTTTTGTCGGTATTATTCCGTCTACCATTTTAATCTCCGCTTAATTCCATGTTCGCGCGTGGACGCTTTTACTTTAGTTCTAGGCATAGCCCAAACTAATTTGGAATTTAAAATGCTATTTCCTCATTTCTTTTTCAACGAATGTAACTTGCAAAGTGCTGTTCTAAATTCTAGAATTTTTAAAAAATTGTTCTAAAAATGTCACTTACGGTCCTCTCCTTGGCAGGGAGCTCCAGGCACTGGAGGCACGTTTGGAAAAACTAGAAAATCATCAAGAAAGACAGTGAGAAAAGTCCATTAACATTGCAAAGGCTCATCTCACTTCTCATAAATATCTCAATCCAACTACGAACACACATTTCTTACTTTATTCAGTTAAAATTCTACTAGACTTCTCGGCTCTAGGAACCCTTATTTTTATTTCCATCCCTAGATGCTCATTCCTCACATTTCTCATTCTACACCCCTGAAAAATTACAGAGCACAGAAAAAAATTGTTTGAAACAGAAAAAATGATTGAAAATCTAATGTCTAATGCCTCTCAGTAAATCTCAATTTAAAAAATAAGGCACGACCCTTTCGAATCCAGAATTTCACAACGCTGCAACCTTATTTTCAAAAAAGCACTTTGTCATAATTTGGCCCGATATTTCGAAGAATTTCTAAAATTAGCACTATATTCATTCACAGCTAAATAAATCACACCTGAATTCTTGTTTAAAAAAAACAAGACTTTTTCTTATTATTTAAAACCTCATTTTCACATTCGGTTCACATTCATAACAATCATTCCACTTTCCGTTTCACTTTTTCAAAAAAAAAAACTCTCCAAATTTTCTAAATCACTCATACTCAAAACCAATTTAACTCTATTCACCGTGAGATTTTTATGTCAATAAAACTAAAATTCCAAAATCAATTTCAGCGGCGCACGTGCCATAGATCTACATCTCCAGGATTAGCTAGGTTGAAAAAAAAAAATTGACGGAAGCGGCAACAGTTAAACAACTATTTATCACCTGCCATCCCTTCCAAAACGTATTCATCTCTCCTCCTCTCTACCCGGAAACGGAAAGTGAGCCTATTTCGCATTTCCACTCTTTTCCATTTGTACCCTGTCATGTACCGAGCCCTTCAAAATAACTGCTACACAACCCAAAAGAGAAAGTAACACACTCCCACAACTCTGAAGCTCCAAAACAGCACCCAACAGACACGCTCTTCGCTGGCTACTGGATTCATTCGAAGACACGAGTTTTTGCACTTTCTCTTCTCCCCAATCAGTCCTTTATGAAAGGCTCTGTACTTTTCCCAATTCCCTGGCACGGACACAACTCCATCTTTTCTTGGTGATGACTCTTATGAACCCTGTTGCTTTCTTGTGATTTTGTGCAGGAGGGAAAGAGCTTAGGGTCGAATGGGCTTCAGCCAACCTCAACGCAACTACAAACTCCTTTCTCTTCTTCCGCTACTTTCCTTAATGACTTTCTCCTTTATTTCCCTGTCACTACCACCAGAACCCTCGCAAACTCACATAACATCAAATCCTTCCCATCATTCCTCCCAGCCAAAAGACAGGCAATCAAGCCAAAGTACCCAGAGAGACAGGTCCCTTCAGGCAATAATTGCGCCACTGACTGACACTCCACATCATCAAACATTTATGAAACTCAGCCGCAGCCCGCCGCCACCGCCGACAAGGCTTCCAGAACCTTCAACTCACAAAAAAAAAGCCTTTTCTAAAAAAAAATTGTTCAAATTTTTTATTTTCGAAAAAGTTTTTTCTTAACCAAAAGTCAAATCAGCTACAACTCTATCGAATCATATTCCGAACTCAAAAATACAATGCTGAGTAGTATACAATAATAAATAACATACGGTTTATTTAATAAACCCTTTACAAACTGTGACTTTGAAATAAAAATAATTTGAAAAATGAAAATAAAATCCAGGTGGCGCTAATATGTTACAGTTGAAAAGTATATTCTTAAAAAAATAAAGTTAAAAATCCAAATCTCTATGCAAAAGAAACTTTGTTAATTAAAAAATACCTTCATTTTTTCATTATTAGTATTTCAAAAACTGGCTTTTTAAGAACGAACAACCAAAATTCTTCGTTTTCAAAGTAACACATGGTGTTACAAAAAAAAATCTTTTGTATCAAAATGAAAAAAAAAATCTTTTCAACATTATTAATTTAATAACCAGGGAGGGCAATCCTTTCAAAAATCCAATAACTCTTTGTAAAAATTTTTTAAAGAAGCTTCTTTTGAAAAAAGGCACAGAAAAAGCAAGACCACTATGAATTACTTCCTTCGAACCTGAGATTTCCTGTCCAAACATTTATCAAAAATTGCAAAAAAGGAAAATTTCTTCTAAAAAGAAGGAAATAAAAAACGATTTGAAAAGTGTGCCAAGCCTTCCAGCGACTCTCATAAGCTTCTCCATTTCCCCACCAAATTGAATTTTTCTTTTTTAAATGTATTCAATAATTCACAAAAGTATTTGTAGCATATGCTCGAGTGGGCTTGATTTCCGGCCGCCTCTACTTGCAGACACAAAAATCCAATTTCCGATCTAACTCTCAAATTATTCTTCCATTCCAAGCAATTTTGGCCCTTCCAGTAAATTCCAGCGTCAGTTCACAGATGGGCTTCAAAAAAAAATTTTTTTCTACAGAACGCTGCTAAATGTAACTTTTTCTCCAGAAGCCCTTGTTAAATGTTACAAGATGCTTTTAGTTCTGGAAGAACTCTTTAGTCGGCCCATTCTCCCCGGAAAAAGAGGCTCCAGAACTTATGGGCCACATTATCCTTCCCCGCCCGCCTTCCAGGACCGACTCCAGCCTACAATTTGCTGGAAGTACTGGAGTCTCCAGCACTCAGAAAAAAAAAGTTGGAATGAATAGAATCTCAGAGCCAGAAACCTTCTTCCATACGAAGAAATACTGGGAGCAGCATTTGATAAGATTGGGAGTTTAGACAAGAGTCAAGAATAGTGTTCGTGGAGGCAGCGATTGCCACTCGGTCTATGAGTTTGAGCGCTCGCGCTCAAGAGGTGGAATCGCTGACGTGGAGGGGAGTTGGCAGAGCCCGTGGACACGTCTCCTCGCGCTTCC
>VYYI01001231.1:0-21038 GCA_021029175.1 Bilobella aurantiaca
TAACTACGGCAGACACGTCTGCAAATAAATGTGTAACTAAAGCTACGTAACCTAACTGTCGCGTCCAAGGGGTCATCGACTTCTTGGGCGTGACAATATTAATTCAGCAGAAAAAGAACGCTTTTGCACAAATGCGTGTACCAATACTGGCAGCATTTGTTTGAGGTTAGTTTTATGGCAATTATTTCCAGTTTCCGCTTGGTAGAACTTTCGAGATTCGAGATACTGGACATGTAATTACCAAAGACAATTTACCTGTCCAAAATTCATGGGAGGCCACTCAATGAGAGGAGATCACTTAAGGGACGCTAAGTACGGGAGAGCCCTGAAGGGCCAAATATTCTACCCCGAATTTAAATCGTTTCGCTCACAATTTTAAAACACAATTAAAATTAAAAAAGAAAATTAAGGTGGCATCCCTTGAAGGGTACTCTGAAGAACCCTTATCTCCTGGTTCTGGTTCGAATAAAAACGAAAAATATTAGAAAACTAGCAACTGTGGAAAAACCTGGCTAAATGAATGAACGCGAGGGGCCCTTTGACGCCTGCTTCATGACCCTTCACCCCTCCCAAAATTTAATTAAGGTTTACCTTTGACCCTTATACACCAAAAAGTGAAGTACCTAAATAATAAAAATGCTGCCAGCATTTTGCAACAAAAAAATCAAGTAACCTAATGTACGAGTGAGTACTTTGGAAATCACAGTTTGGCATCTTTATTTTCCGTAATTTGTCGAATGATCATATTCTGTATAATATCATCTTAAATTATATGAAGGTGTGTCGGCTAAAAATAATTAAATTACTGTTGACTACAGAAGGGCCATAGGAAAAGCTGCAGCGATTTGAACGCTGAATTAGCGATTATTTAAACTTAAACTTTAGTGGTGGTGCGTGACATGTGCGTATGAGGTGGCAGGGTAGGCGTGACCATGAGCATAGGACTTGACTGGTGGCACTCCGTACATGGAGTGGCCCACGAGGTTCGTGTGGCCGTAGTGCTGCTGTTGGGTCCTCAGGTTGTGACCATAGCCGTGACGATGTCCTCCGTGACCGTGCCCCACGCCGTGTCCACCGTGACCATGTCCCACGCCATGTCCACCGTGACCGTGTCCCACACCGTGGCCGTAGGCTGGGTAGCCCGCCTTGGTGTAGTACTTGGGTACTTGGTAGTAGTAGACGAGGCGTCCCTTGTGCACTGGCTTGTAGTTGACCACAGCGTAGTCTCCAGCCAGTCCCCGCCAAAATCCGTCTCTAAACGCTTGCGAATATAACATTTTCGCACGCGGCAGCAGCGACGACGTTTCTTTGACGCAAATGCATCCCAATAGAAGAACGACACTTAACTACAAAATTTATAAAATACTAATTATTAGTTAACTTCAGAAGTTATAATTTTACCAAATTTTACACAACTTTCTTAAAAATTCAATTTTCAAGAAAACTTGGACTTTTAAGGACGCTCACCAGTGCTAGTCGCGCCATTGCAAAATAGTTACTTCACTGGCCTCCAATATTGTTTCAATTTCAAATCGCTTCACACCTTTTCCCAGCGATCACCTCCTGTCAAAATCCAACTGATCTTTGACATGACAGCGTCAAAGTTTGCCACCTTTATTCGTCTGACTTTGACCATTTCATAATCGCTTGTGGAGGGAACCGCAGCCCCAGATGCAACTTCTAAGGGCTAATTGGCTGAAGGGCCTAATTCCGCTTAAGGGCCTTTGGTGCTAAGGGTGCCTCCACATTTGGTCCAGATTTCGCAAATTAGCAACATAGTAAAGGGTACCTGTGGGAGCCTGACACAACGCGGCTGTGTCACACTCTTTGGACATGCATATAAAGGACAAGGTCAAAGGGTAAGGCAGGATGCGCGGCCAATTAGCAAGCGAAATTGGACGCTAGGGACTTGAGGCATGTCACGTGACCTTCGTAGGTCATTCCTCTCCCTCTGTAATAAAAAAAAAAACATTGTACCAAAAAAAAATTGAAAGTATGAGCAAGTTATTGCATAAAAAATGCAGAAATTGTGAAAAACGAGATCACCGGAAGGAAAGGGCAAGGTAACTGGATTTGTACAGTTGTGCGCCGCGCAGTGTCACCTCGATGACCCACGTGGTCCTCGTAAAGACGCATTTCCAGTTTTTTCGCATTACATTCCACCAATTAAGGGATGCAAGAAACGTTGTTAAAATGCAGAAAACGTTTTTTACATTGTTGCAAGTTGAGTAATTGTGCTAACGGGTTTCCCGGTGTTCCCTCCACGCGTTTGCCTCCTCAAGTTCAACGAACCAAGTGCTTTTGCATAATGGCAAATTCGATGCCAAAATTTGCAAATTCGTTTAAAATCTGATCGCATCATCAAATTTTAAAAAAATTTAAACTTTTCAAATTTTAAAATTTTTTAAACTTTTCAAATTTTGAGTTACTTTTTTTTGATGCCAGAAACATATATTTTTTTCTTTTTATGGCTTTTTGTAACAGATAAATATTAAGGACGCGTGAAGGAGGATAATGCAATTGCAATGTTACGTGAGTGCTCTCACGTGTGCATTTACATTAGCCTTTCAGGAAATTCCCCTTTTTGAAAACCGCGTCACCACCATTACCAAAATCGCACGGAGCGAGGAATCTTTTTGCTAATTCTAATCGTTCTCAAACCTGATTGGCCACTCTCTGCGTCATCAGCCCTCCAATGAATGACTCACGTCACTTCTCCCGGGGCACCCATTGGGTCACTCACGAAAATGAGTGGAAAAAGTGGGCAATTGCTTAATTTCCGCTGCAGACGGAGCAGGACTCTGACGATATGACCTTCTGACGCACTTCCCTCAAAAAGACATTGGAATCCTGCTCTCAAAAACGAAAAGTTAAAGGGAAACCAACGGAGCGAAGAAAAAACCGTTGTTGCTATTCATGGAAGTGGAACTTACAAAAAAAAAGCATGAGCAAGGAATTTGAGGACATTTTTTCAAAAAATCTGAGAAATTGTGTGAAATTGAGATGAGTTCTCTGAGAGCGGTTCGTGGAGAGGTTGCATTTGGCATTGAGAGAATAGAAATTAAAAATTAATAAAAATATTGCTACAGTTCTTTGGAGAGTCGTGAAAAGGGAAATCTCTTAGAACTGTCAATTGTTTTTTTGCAACTTTCCAACTGCAGAAAATTCGCAGAGAATTTCTCCCAAAGTGCATCACAGCCGCTACTCTCAGATTCCGCAATTAATTTCCAGTTTCTTCTTTTTTTTTCTCTCACCTATCAAAACCTGTTTCGAGAGACGTTACCTATAAAATCAAAAGCAATTCGGCAGCATGTGGCTCATTCCCAGTCAAATTCTCCACAAAACCACCGCTCCACCGCTGCCAAAACGCTTTGCGCTTCTGCTCACACTCTACGTTTTCACGGCGCTTGGACTCGTCACTTGGAACTACGTCCTTTCTCCAAACGGTTCACCGTTGAAAATCCTCCAGAAAAAAGTGTCTCGAAGGAGTGTCCTTGAACTTTCCTTTGGAAATTCGGAGCCAAGCCGTTCGAATCAAGGCCAAGAAGCGAACCGTTCAGAGGAAAATCAAGAGTTTGCCGAATCTTACCGGGAAATACCGAAATTTGCCGAGTATTACCGGGAAATACCGAATTTTCCTCAACCTTACCGGGAAATTCCCACCTCGCTCAAAAATGCTTCCCGGAGAAGTAATTCCACCCAAGTTCGGGCTCGTGGTGAAGAAAATCGCTTGTTTTTTCACTGGATTCCGGACATGAGGAACGTTTGGGATGCGTCCAAAGGCGTCCTCTGGCCTTGGGGCCTCACTTCGTCACGTTTTCAGACCAATTGCACGCGATTTAATGTCCATTTCGCCCTTCCCATGACTTTTAGGCCCAGGTAGGCCCATTATGATCCAATGCCAAATTACAGGTAAATATTGCTAATTACAGGTAATCTACAAGGATTTTCCTTGTTCATTTTCCAGGGCTCTGGTGAGTTTTCCAGGAAGCGGTGACCTTCTGTTGCGATTCCTTCTAGAGAGGGTCACGGGCATTTTCACGGGTAGCGTCTTCAAGGGCTCGAGCTTTGGCGGCGCAGCATTCATGGGCGATTCGGAGCCCCTCAACAACGGGCGCACCATTCTACAAACGACTCATCACGACACGGCCTTTGATCCGCGGGAGTCCAATTCAGCGGCCCATAAGCGCAAGCAGGGTCTGCTTATAATTTCTGACCTACTTTTTGAATACCGCGGAATTCTCCTCGTCCGCAATCCCTTCGATGCCATTGTTGCCTACTGGCAATACTTGAAGACTAAAAATTTGAAATTTTCGTTGACCGATTTTGCGTTCCTGGGGGTTGACCTTTGGGCAAGGCTGATAGAAACATGGGTCATCAAGTCACGTGACTTCGATTTGGTCCGCTATGAAGATCTAAAGGAAAGGCCAAGGGAAGAACTGACCAAAATCTTGGCTTATTTGTCCCTGCCCTTTGATGAAAATCGCTTATTATGTACGCTGGAGTCGCTGAAAATATTGCATCGAAAGATGCCGAAAGTGGAATCAAATCCCCGTAACGAAATTTCGGGGAAGATAAAGCGAGTGGTTGAAGAAATTGAAATGCGGGTAGAAAAAGTGAATGAAATGTTAAGTGCCCAAGGCTTGCCATCATTAGAGTACAAGTTTGAAGACGCTGAAATGAGAGCCTTCTACGCTGACGAAGTGGTTTAATTTTTATTGTTTGTCTATTAAGTCTTTTGTTACTTTTCCTGTCTGTTACCACCGTGTATTTAAAAGCGATTTTCAGTAATAAAATAAGCGTCACCGCTTCCCGTTTTTAAGAATTCTAAAAATTGAACAGGTAGACGTTGCCCGAAGAATGGCTTATGATCTTTGTCTTCTCATCTCTTTGTTTCACAATGATTCAATTCATGCAATTGGGCGTAAGATGAAAGGTTAGGTTTAGGTTTCTTTAGAAATCGCTGGGGAAGCTCAAGCGATTTGATGGAATCATTTAGCGAACAAAAGCAAAAGCGATTCCCAGCGTCAAAACTTTTCTCTCCCCTCCTTCATCGCTCAAATACAAAAAAGTCTGATGGGGAAAATTCTCAGAAATTGTGTCGTAATCCCATAATTAGATTTCAGGTAAAAAAAAGAAAGGTAAGGAAAAAAATCATTGTAGAATTTTGTGAATAGGGTCGAATTCCCTTTTATCCAACGAAAACTCTATCGTTGATATCTGCTACTTTTCACCTCAAATTTCACGTATAAATTTACCTTCTTCAACTTATCTCAATAGCTTGACCTAATTGGGAACTTCTCCATTTCAAGAGCCAATCAGCTTCAAGTATTCAAAATGTAATGCACCAATCGCAATTGACTAGTTTTAATTACAGCTCTAGGTGAATTCGAAAGGATATCTAATACTCTCCAAACATCAATATTGTGTAGTAAATGATTGTTGATGCAGTTTTTGTTAGGTTAGCTAAGGAAGTGTCATTGTAAAGGTTGCTGAGACGGTTGAGCATTCTATTTGTGACATTTTCCATGTGATGCACTGGATGTGAGTGGTCTTTGACACATAACGGTGGTCGTATTAAATGAGGTCTGAATGGCTGGAGACGCTGAGAATCGCTTTTGATTGTGCATAGTTTCCTGGAGGTTTGCTATCTGATGTAAGAGTGAAACTGTCTCCTTTAGAAATGGGTTGTAAATGGAGTTTGTTGTGGTTTAAGTGGGAAGATTTGAATTGAGGGTAGGGATAAAGGAGGCAAAGTCCTTTAAAGGCCTAAGAAATATCAGTTTCAATAAATTAGGCACAAAGAAAAGGTACGATTAAGCCAAACCCTCCGCAGATCAAGTAACCGAAGGTTCCCAGGGCATGCTGGCTCCTTTTCAAACTCCTTTCTTCATCTATTCATTTCACTCAATTTCACTCAAATCCCTCTATTTCAACAGCGATTTCACCGTTTCAGCAGGAAATCCAATTAATACGAACCCATCACACGGACACGACCCTTACTAGGACACACATTGTCACAAATTCAAAAACTAAATGCATTCATAAATGCTGCAGGATTTTCAATCAATTTTCTCAATTTCCCTTTAAAAAGAAAACTTATTCTCTTAATTTCTTGATTCTCTGCTATACTTCTTTTCCTGTTTCTCTCATTTTCTTAATTTTTCTCATTTTCCCTATTCTCACTTTATCTTAACTACTTTCTTAATTTTTTTTTAATTTACTTAAATCTAGTTGGATCATTATCAGCCTTTTAAAAAGACGCCTGTCTCAAGTGCTTTTCATTTCAGGACGACTCCGCAGTGATATGAAAGGGAGGCTCAAAAGAACGTCATCAAAATAAGAGGCATCTCTAAACTTACTTTGACTCTGTATTAAAAGGAGTGATGCTTTTCATCCGAAATTAATTAAATTAGACTAAATCCGCATCCGACCTCCGCCCCAGCCCCAACCGGACCTTTCAAACTTTCCCTCTCTTTCTCCATTGGAGACGGAATAGGGGTGAGTTGAGACTGGTTGAAAAGGACGCCCAGCTGTGACCCGAGGAAGAGCTCAACAATGCCTATTGTTCTAAAATTATTGCATTTCCCTTTGTGAGCCGGAAAATGAGGCTCATTTTGGATCCTTTTGTTGCTAGGCAACAAGAGTGAAACAGAAGGAAATTTTACACATTTTACAAATCCCTCACATTTTCTATTGGATACGCGTACTTTTGAACTTTCCCAATTTATATTCCTCACTGACCACCTCCTGCGACATTATTAGAAATTTCAAAACAATGGAAAACGGAGTTCTCTTTTACAAGTAGCAGCCTTTTCAAAAGGGGCGGAGTCAAGCCATTCAAATAAAACTCACAAACAGCAACCCACAATTATAGCCAACAAATTAACTAACAACGATAAAACACTCTCCACTTAAAAAAATCAGTCTTCGTTTCCCTATTCGAAGTTTTAGAATAAAATATTTGCATCATTTGAGGAAATTTGAATTAGGCGAAATCCGGGTTTCTGTGATTGTTTGTTAAAGTGTTGCTAAGCGGTGAGCGTGATTGTTGCTAAATGTGCTTTGGTGATTGTAGCGGTGCTTTGTTGGGGAGTGGGTGTTGGTGAACGGTGAGCTGTGATTGGTTGTGCGGATGCTGGAAGGCGGATGTTTCAGTATTTCTGGGCGGCTACAAAAGTTGCCTTGAGTTGGAGGTAGAGGAGAATGTTAAACTCTTTCATCTGTGCGGAGGGAGTCAGTGTTGCTTTCTCTGAGGATCAGCGTAGATCAGCGAGAGCTAGGCAGGGAAGCGCTCAATTTGAATTTGGCTCTCGTGACAATTGTGCACGGTGGCCGAAGCGACCGTTGAGAATGAGTCACGGAGACAGCGGCGGTGGGCGTGAGCGTGAGGCGCTCTCCTTCATTTCCCAGCATCCCGTTCTAGGAAGTCTTCCGCCAGCGTTCTTCCTCCGAGCGGCTGAGCGCTATCAAAGGACGCCGAAGTGTGCACGGTGTCGAAACCACGGGGTCGTGAGTGCCCTCAAGGGTCACAAGAGGTACTGTCGCTGGAGGGATTGTGACTGTGCCAAATGCACGCTCATCGCAGAGAGACAGCGCGTCATGGCCGCACAGGTAAGTCTCACGTCACATTCTTCAACATTTCAATAATAATTTTAATAAATTTAAGTCAAAGAATTTCACACAATGTCCTCTTTTTCATTCAAATTTCCAATCAAATTGCGTTAATTTATATACAGAACGCTTCTAATTATCCGGTACAAAAGAGAAAGTGCGACAAATACAAAATACATGCAACAAATTGATTCTCAAAAGGCACCCCATTGCATTGGATTTAGATTTTGTACACTTGGGGGAAAATTTTAACAGTTTAACTTTCATTCTCTTTTGTACTGGTAATAAAAAACGCTCTGTATATTCTTAATTTCATACAAGTCGTTTTACGTCGAAGTGAAAGCTCTCTAAAATTGTAATGTAGTGGGCAATTTCAGAAAAAAAAATCTATCATTAGTTAGTATTGAAGTCAACAATCGCTTGATCAAACAGAAAATTTACGCTAAAATTTTTACCTAATTTGAATATATATAAAAAAAAAACTTAGTAAATCTACTTTCACAATAAGCCTGTCAATATCAGGATTTATTATTACTTTTTAAACTCACGCTTCACATGTAAAAGATCAAAATCACTTTCACTTTTGACCAACCGATCTTTGAAATGGTTTGACTTGAAGGTGGCTCTGAGGCGGCAGCAGGCGCAAGAGGAGAACGAGGCTCGGGAGGTGGGTCTACTGTACAATGCCACCGGGGGTGGGCCTCCGGGTCATCAGAGGTCAAAGGGTGAACGACCTCCAGAGCAGGCCCAGTCAACCCTCGAGCATCTTTGGACTCCAGGCCCTCGCCTCCCTCACCTCTTCAGGAAATGGGCCAAGGCCACTCCACGGCGACACTTCATCCCCTCAACTCCCCACCCACTTCACACCACCCTCACCCACCTCCCCCGGGAAGCGAAGTGTGGGGAGGGATGATTCGGAAGATGATTCGCGGAGTCCCGGTAAGTGCTCTTTAATTAAAGTGGTGTCAGTGGCAGACTGAAGGGTGAGTTGCATTGAAGTGAGTGGCTACTCGGTGGGAATGCCACAAAGTGGGGCTCAATGGGAAGATCACAAAGATAGGATCAGAATGGAAATGGAAAAAATTCAAAAAATCCCTCCAACTTTCTCTTTTTCGATACCTCTTCAAGTGGAAAAGTAATTTTAGTTCCTTCGCTCAAATACACAAAATATACAAACGTATTCCACATTAATTCCGTCTTCCAAACTCATCAATTTCCAATTCTTATATCAAATGCCATCAAATTACATCAATTCTGAATTTTGTTAATTGGTTTAATTCTCTCAAAAAGCCCCACATATTCTCAAATGTGAATTTTTGGAGAAAGTTTTCTCTTTCTCCTCTATTCGTCAATTGACATCAAATGTAATCAAATTATCAAATTATGAAAAACTGTTCTGGATTTCCTGAATGTTTTCATGGCGCTTTCTCAAAATACCCTACATTTCAGATGTAAATTTGTAAATTTTCTCAGAAAGTTTTCTTTTTTCCGTATTTCCTAACTGCATTCAGACATTTTAGACATTTCAGATGTAGAGACTTTTTTGGAGAAAGTTTTTCTCCTTTTGGTTTTTTCATTTTCGCTTGTGAATGTCATCACTTGACATCACTGTTACCTGGCGCTACTTTGAGTCTCTGAATCGAAATGCTTTTGGAATAGTCTGTGTTGGACATGGAGTCTTCTGTATTCGTTTGATGGGAGAAGTCATTAAGAGCACAAAGGGGCTCTTCGTGAAAAAATTGTGCGCGTGAGTGTGGTTCCTTTTTGAAATAATTTGGGGATCCTCTTGACTCATTTCAATCAGAAGAAAGTGAAAGGAATTCACACAACTTTCACTCTCTCATTATCTATTTCAATGATCCCTTTCCCCAACTCCAAAATAAAATTTCTCCGCAAACCACTTTCTCCACTATAATGTGCTACTTGAAAACACATTAGGCGAACCGTGCAACCGAAAAATTCTAAAGTCAAAACTTGGGGAAATTTCACTTCAACAAAACGCCACGCTCCGCCACATCACTCCTCAAAACTTGGAGAGCTCAATTCAAAGTCAACTTTCTCTCAAATCCTCTCCCTCTCTTTCAAACTCCATTTTTAAAACTCGCGCTTTAATGATTTGGGGATAAATTAATTGGAAAAATTTAATTAACCGCCGCTTTCAAATCACAATATCAACAAAAGGAGCCTTTAAAACTCTCGTCAACTTAAAACTAAAAAAAAAGTGAGAAATTGAAAAATGTGAGAAAAAACATTGGCTCTCTCAAAATTTTCTCTCATGAGAGAAACAGTGTGAGAAACTCGACTTTCTCTCATTCTCTAAACCGTTAGCTAACCTTTGACCTTTTCTTTTCGCACGACCTTTGACCTTTCCTGAACCAATTTCAAAATTTTAAGAACACTATATATTAATAGGAGGCTAGAATTCCTTGTTGGAAAAAGAAATTGAGAGGGGAAAGAAATAGATAAAGTCTTTGTCATTACGGGAGGATTACTCCGGGAGACATTCCAGCACGATTTGGCGGGAGGATTTAATTTGAAGTTTTTTAGCGACGTTGGACGTGTTTCTCCTTCGGAATCGTGCAATAATACTTTAACAATATAGATCTCAAGAATCTTCATTTGAGTGAAACACAATAAAGAAATACCTCCAAACTTCATCACTCTTCCGACAAATGTCTTCATTTGAGGAAATGGCGGCGAGATGACTTAATGGACATTTATTGGAGGGCCTTCGTAGAGGGGACTTGGATGAAGGTCCCTTAAGGGCTCCATTCTCTCGACCTGAGAAACAACCCTTTCGCCAAAGTATCAAGGGCCGAGGGAACAATGGGGAAACAAGGGGCGGGGAAGGGTCTCTTTCTTTCCAAAACTTCTTTTCAAATTTCACCCTTTCTTCAAGTACCTCCTTCCGCTCCACACAAGAAAACAAAATCAAAAACATGGCAGCAACATAATTATATTTCTACTTCAAAAAATGCCGCTCCTCCTTTGTGTAGCCGACCTAAATTAAAAATCTCTTCTAAAATTCTATTCCACTTCAGTCTCACATTTCAAAATTCCAAAATTTCAAAAAAAAATCCCGAAATTAAAAAAAAATTACTTTCACTTCCTAAAAGGAACTTGTAATTTTAATTCCAACTTCAGCTAAAAACTTTACATTGACTTTCAATTAATTGTATCACCACAATTATATTAATTTGTAATAACTCGTAATTTAAAAACAACAACTTTCTCCATTAAAGCATTTTTTAAATTGCAAAAGAAAAGCGAAACTCTTCCTCCCTCTCCCTCTGTATCATTTAGGTTCAATTTCCAGAATAATTTTGTAAGGTATTATTCTCGAATTTCTAATTGTGAGGAATTGGGAGCATATGCTGGGATACAATTTGAGTCCTTTGAAAATGGATTTTGTAAGAATGTAATTCAATTATTGGATTATTTGTAAGAGTGTGAGGGGTGGGTACTTAAGAATTTGTCATATTCAAAGAATTCTTTTATTAAACGCTTCCCACCCTCCCTCCCACGCTCAACACTTACTTTTCCACGTATCAAATTCCATATCACACTACACTCATATTTCTCACATCTGCCCAATTCCTTCGTTCAAAAAAAAACTATTAATAATACTACAATTTGCCATCTCGACATCATTTGATGACAGAACGATGGCAAGCGACTCACTGTTCAATTTGATTTGCAGGGAGGTGAAGGTTGTAATTCATGAAACTAATGGGCTGGAAAGCGTCGATGCAATTAATGGAAGTGAAAGCAAAACTTTCTCCAAAGTGTCTCTGCCGCTTTCTTGACAGTGTACAAGGGGTTGTGCTATTGTTTGTGCAAGTGAATGGGAGGCGGAGAAAGTAGAGTTAATTTCCCATTGTGCAATAAATAACAAAAAGAGAAGAAAGCTGCTTTTGGGCTGGAAGTGGAGCCAAAGCGATTTTTTCGTCTTCTGCACTGATTTCTCCCTGGAACTGTGGAGGGTGAAAGTGAGAAATGTTGATCTCATTAGGCCTTGTAATTCATAACTTTCCCTTTGTTCATGACGGATTTTGGCACTTGGGAAAGCCACGCCCCTTTCCAGACCCAAGTCTCAATTCCAGCGATCTAAGGATCTGTTTCTTTTGCATTTGAAGGAAGAGGAGAGGTTTCAAAATATCGGAAACGTGATAGGCGGTGAAACATTTCAAATTACAAATTTCGAATTACAATTTCATAGCACTTGACACTGGAAGGAGCCATTTTTGAAGCGAAGTCTCGAGCAGCGATCTTATTAAAAACTTGAAAGTGTAATGTCACCCTTTTTCCTTTGTGCTCAATTCAATCGCTTCTTTTTCAATATAGCCACCACGCTCCCTCGATTCACATTTCAAATAATCCAATCACATTCTCCAAATCTAGAACAGATGCAAAAGACCCTTCTCAAAAGTGCCCCTCAGGTGGGATGAGGGAAATGGAAATTGAAACGCTTTTTTTAAATCGCTTCTGAGAAAAACAGCGTTTTTTTAAACAAGAATTTGTCCCTTTCAGGCTCCAAGCGTCACCGTCAAGACTCGGGCTCCGATGATCAGAATTCTGAACCCGAAGATGAGCCCGTGACCTTTGACCCCTCGCCACCGGCTCAGTCGACCCCGTCTCCAGAAAACTTGCAAACGGTGTCACGCACACACAAGAATACGAATCGTCGTCACCAACAGAGTCCGCGACACGCGCCGCATCGCCAGGCGCATTCGCCGGTCGACGACGACATTGGAGGGCACCGTGACAGCGATGAGGAAGCTGCCAACATTGAAGAAGAGAACAACAACATGGGGACTTTGGCCAATAGCAAGGAAGAGTACTTAAGGGCACTTGCTGCGGAAGGGCTTCGTGTTGGGCGAGAAGTGAATCGGCGCACAATGCTTCGGCCGAGTGGCCACTCCAAAGGACGTTTCTCGCAACAGACTGCAAACGCCGCCGCGGTGGAGACGCTTCTCCGCGTCTTTCCGACGAAGCGTAAATTTGAAATTGACGCCATACTGGCCAAGGCCAATGGTGACGTTCTCAAGGCAATTGAGCTCCTACTGGGTTCGAGTCCTGGTGCTTTTGGTGGAGATTCAGATCGGAAGGAGTCGGAGACGTTCGGAAGTGGACCGACGGAGCTGGGAATCGATCCGCAGAAGTTTTTTGAGCACGCAATTCAACTACAGACAACGGCCGCCGCGGCGGCTCAGTTTCAAAACCAAAATCAAGTGGCAACTCTCAAAAGTTCGGAGCCACCGACTCGGGCCGGTGGCGGTGGAGGCATTTCACCCTTCAACATTTTCGGGCCATATTCCGTGGCCGCCGCCGCCGCTGCTGCACGGTTCGGACCCTACAACACGGCTAACCATGGAAACAATCGTCATCGCTTCATTCCCTCACTCCTTCCGTATGGCTTACACGGAATGCACGGCGGCGGAGCGGAGTACGGACAACTGCCGTTCGTCTCGGCCGCCGCGGCGGCTATCACGTTTGGTCACCATGGCAACCCGCATCTTCCGCCTGGTAACCATGGCATTGGACATCACCACCACAACAGCGCTGCTAGTCCAGGTGGGCCCTTGGGTGGGGGGATGCACCCCCTGGGGCAGAGTCAGGACCGGGAAATCGGAACGCCTCCCACTTCATGCTCAGGTTCAGACAGGGCGAGTTACTCAGAGTAGGCCATTGTTACACTTTTCTATTGTTAAGGGTCACTTTCATTGTTAAGGGCCTCCTTTCACTGTTACTATTGTTACATGCCATAAGAGTTGCCACTCGCACAGTTCCATTATTAGCTCCAAGTGTCCCGCGGAGAGAGCAGCGAGCCAATCGAAAGGGCACTTTAGGAGACGCCATCTTTGGATTCTCAGCGATCGCTGATTTCAAAAGCGATTGAGCAGAGTAGCCAAAGTTTTGGCTATATCTAGAAATTAAAAACTTCTGAAACCCCACAACTGTTGTAAACTTGGAAAGTTTTGATGAATGTTAAAATTTTAAATTAGGAATCCTTCAAAATGTTCTGCTCTTCGAAATGTAATTTAATCTGTTCGTGGAGCTACAATATATTATTAGGGATCTTGTACATACAAAGAATCGAGGGGCGGTAAGCAAAGCTTTTGAGCGGCGCACGTGGAGGGAAATCGAATATTTAAATTAAATTTAGTCTAAGGCTTCTCCAGTGGTCAACATCAGTTCAAAGTGAATTGAAACTATAGGAAACTTTAAAAGTTTCTGTTTGAGCATGTACAGAGCGTTTTTTACGACTCGTTACGAAAAGAGAAAGTTGGGTGAAAGTAAACATGGCTTTGGAGCTAAATGTGCAGGACTTTCTCCTTTTGTATCGGTGTTTAAGAAACGCACTGTAGGACCCGCAGACGGAGGGTGAAAGTTGAGAATTAATCTAAAGTTAGTTTAATTAAGTAATTTAAAGTTAACGACTCTCCTTTAGGAGGAGTCGTTTGGAAGACATTGTGTAGAATGTGATTTAGAAATAAAAGTGTAGCGGAGAAAGCAAAGGTGAAAGTTTTCGTATTGACTCTTTTGATTGGAGGGAGTTTTGTGGGGTCGTAAATTGGAGGGTGATTCAAATTGTCAGAGACACTAACCTCATCAAGCCGCATCAAAAGGAGAGGGTGAGATTCACTTTCCAAACAGCGATTTGGATTCAGCGATTGGGGTGATCAAAATGAAAAGCGTCTGCTACGCTTCTTCATTTAAATGACACGGCTTCATTTTCCATTCTCCCCTTTACTCAATTAATCCCAGATATCGCTCCAAGGGCAGAAAGGGAAAGTAGGGCATTGGGAAAATATTTATGTAACAATAAAAGGGCGCTTGAGCTTTAAAAAAATTGTTTTGATAAAACTTATCAAGTTATCCAACGCTCTTATCATGCCCGTCATCAACACTTGTCACATTTGTCACATTGTCATATTTAAAGATCAAAGGTCAACCTCGTCGAGAGCTATCATGCCATTTTTAGAAAATCTACAAATCGCTGATTGTTTTATCCTTGACACTGAATCCGAGAACTCAAAAGGGAACTTTAAGCTTCCGAAATGTCATTTAAGTTAATCAATGTTTTCAAACTTAATTTCATCACTATTCCAGCGTACTTTTGACATCGCTTCTCAAATAATTTGAGCGCTGCTTGGTTTGCAATGACGGAAATTAGTTCTTTATTGAAAGAAGATTTTATAATTAGAAGGAGACTTTTGGAGCGACGCTGATCTCGTGGATGGAAGCGTCCTTGGTTCCGCGCTGGAGCGTTATGACCTTGTCGGTGAAGCAGCCCCGCCTGACGGAAGCGATTGAGCCGTGTGGGACGGTGGGGTCGAGGAAGATGGTGTCAGGGACGAATGCTGGTTCGTAGAAGGGTGACTCGAGGATCTGGAGGCAGATTGCGTTTCCGTTGTAGTTGGGCCTGTCGTAGATGGTCCAGCCCGAGGAGCCGGTGATGATGAGTGAAGCGATTCGTCCGACCAGCGCAAGGTTGGGTAGGTCAGTTTGAGCGATTTCCTGAGAGGACTGGAAGTAGGTGAACTCA
This sequence comes from Bilobella aurantiaca, assembly GCA_021029175.1. Lineage (NCBI taxonomy): Eukaryota > Metazoa > Arthropoda > Collembola > Poduromorpha > Neanuridae > Bilobella > Bilobella aurantiaca. The sequence continues at coordinate 15,164 of VYYI01001231.1, forward strand.
TAGAAGGTGATGGAGTCGCGGCGGTAGTCGCTGCTGTGACCCGCGTACTTCACAGAGGTCACATACCCACCAATGTCTAAGAAGTTGACGCACCGTTCGGCCGACTCGAAGATGTACTCCATGAGGGCATCGGCCGCGGTGTTGTAGTTCTGCAAGTCATAGAACATCCATCTATGAAAAAAAAAAGTTAAAGCGATTAGCTTCAGAAATAAATAGCTTCCAAAATCGCTTCTTTCGCTGAAAACGAATCGTTTTTTCTTAACGAATAATTCAAAATGAAGTTAGATTTTTGTTTTGCTAAATGTTAACCTAGGGTTAACTTTTTTCCTCCTAAAATAGCCTAGGGTTAACTTTTTTCATCCTAGGGTTAAGAGTGGGAGTACTTACGGTCCACGAAGGGAGACTGAGTGAGCCCTGTTGTCGAAGCCAAGGCTGCTGAGGTTGGGGACATAGTTGTTGGCTGGGACCGTGACGAAGGCACCGCTGCAGCCTTGGTTGGAATAGAGCCTTGCGATTGGCTGATACTGAGCGGAGGCTGATGCCAGGGCGCAGAGAAGGGCAAGGAGGCCAAAAAAGGATGACATTGTCGTTTGAATTAGGAAATACAAAAATGTACTAGGTGAGAGGGGCTGGAACTGTTGAAAATGATTGGATTTCGAAAGTATTTTATAGCAACCATCTTCCGCTAGACAAGTGTTTAAAAGGCACTTATCAATTGATGATTAATTAAAATGACACTTTAATCTAGTTCATCATTTCATTTTTTCGCATGAAATTGATAACTGCTGCGAATGAGCTTTTTGATTGGTCAACCTGGATGATGCCGCCTCCTGATTGGCCAAGGGCACTAATTAGTCAAGGTAAACAGAATTCAAGGAAATCAGACAAATCCCGTACACTCAATCCTCAAGTACACATTCATACATTTCAAATCCAAATTTTTCTAGCTATTTTTTCAATACATTTTCTAACTAGTTCTAAGCAACTTTTGTGCGTCACTTTAGTGTGATCTAATATGCATACAAAACAGGAAATGAGCTAGTTATCGAGTCTAATTGCAATTGATTAAAATAATTGAGCTGTCTAGACTTAATTGTAATTCATAATTGATCTAGAATTTGGACCAGCATTGAAAAAATGTTTTAAAATTAATTCAAAATCTAAACGCTTTATCAATCGAAGTGAGAGGTGGACCCTTATTGAAATCGAAAGGACGTGCCTTAAATAAACACTTCTAAAACTCCATTCATTTAGTAAGTTTAGTTTCGATAGAAAAATAAAAGTATCCAAAAAGTTAAAAGTTAAATGATGCCGCAGTAATTCGAACTCGGGCACTTACACTATCTTGTTAAAGATTTGTACCATTACACTACGACGGGAAAGCTCAGGAAGTGCTGAATTTTGTGTGGGTGACGGGTACAGCTTGATGAAAAAGTTGAGGAAGCTCTTTGCGCCGTACTATACCCGGCCACAACATGCAAAAAATCTCCATTTCTCACGCTTCTCTTTCACATTTGACAAACTTCCGCCTTTGAAATTTTCATATTTCAAAGATTTGCTTTTTTAAAATCAAACAACGCATATTGTTCATTAAAAAATCAAACAAATACTAATCTAAACCTTTGGCAAATTAACTCTTGTCATGCTTAGATTGGTTTATTCGAGGTTTTCTGTAGATTCTTCGAAGAATGGTACAACAAAATGCAATGGATTTAAATCCTTGGTTTTGGATTGGTCATCGAAAGCAGGGGCTGGAGATGAGACATTAATCGTTTTGTCAGCGTAGCAGCCCTTTCGTAAGGAAGCTATAGCACCGTGCGGAACCGTGGGCTTCAACGCCGCGGTGTCCGGAACAAAGTACGGAACGTACTCCAGCGTCGGTGCAATTTTGAGGCAGATTCCCATTCCGCCAAAATTGGGCTCGTCGTAAATGGTCCAATCAGAAGAGCCCGTGATGATCAAGGAAGCGATTCTGCCATACAGGCGCAGATGAGCTAATTCACCGTTCGCCAATTCTTGATCGTTTTGAAAGTAAATATCAGCGTACAGCGCGACGCTGTCCTGTCGAAAATCGTTTCCGAAACCCACCGTGCGAAGCGACGAAACGTAGCCTCCCAGCGACTGGAAATTGACGCACGTTTCTTTTGGTTCAAAAACATATTCCATGCCGCCGTTTCCAGCAGAATTGAAATTTTCGTAGTCGTAGAAAAGCCATCTGAATTTTTAAAATTAAAGAAAAATAATTCAAAATTTTCATAAAACCGTTAAAAAACCTAAGTAAAATAAAAAATTTCACTTTATTTTTGTTCTCCAATTTTAAAATTTTCTCTACTCACGTCCCGACTAAACAAACAGATTTTGCTCTGTCATTGAAATTCAGCGACGACAAATTCGATATTTGCTCACTTCCGGTTGGAATCTTAACAAAACTGCCGCTTCCAGCGAGCGCTGAATAGAGTGTCGCTTTGGGTTGGAACTGGGCCGCTGTCAACGTGAGCCAATGTCCAAACACTAGCGCTGCGAAACAGCGCTGAATTTCCAAGCCTCTTAACATAACTTCCGAATCCGAAACAATAAGAGAAGTCAACAGACTGAAAAAGTGACGCTTCTTAAAAACAGCGTTTTCGTATTGGTCGGTATTTCCGAATTGCAAAACTATTCGTCACACGACGCTTGCATTGACAAATCGTGAAATTAATCACACATCAACCGCAATCAATCGCTTATTTGCCCTTTCCTTATCACATCTGGCAAATATTGCATTTCAATGAACGAATCCAGGTCATTTGTCACATTTCCCTGAATTTGTCATCAACAGAGAAGTTCACGGAAATCACACAGGATGTGTTTGTGAACTCATGTTGTGAGCACAATCAAATTCAAATTAAATTTGTTTTAATTTTCAACTTAATTAAAGTGGTTTAAGAATTAGACTTAATTAAAGTAGTCATTCGTTTCAAGTTAATTAAAATCGTCAAGCTTAGGCCCTTCGCTTGGTTGGCTTTGGAGTGGATTAAAATGTGTCCAGGAAGAAGAGCGGTAGGATTTAAATTTTAAGTTCGTCGATGCCTGTCCCTGACATCTCTATTCGGGAAGCCCTTTGTCTCGACCCTTAATCTATGCATAGAGGGGCACTTGAGGGCTCGGGTTCTGGCCACAGTGACTTTGTCACATGCTCAACTTATGACAAGGGCCCCACTTGGCCCATCAGATGCTAATCTCAGGGCCCGAAGTGACACAGAAACGAGACAGGCCCTGCTTGCGAAAGGAAGGGATTTAAATGTCATTTGAATTTGAATCTTCCGCCGCTTCTTCAGTCCAATTGTTCAAATGCAATTTAAACTTAGCACTCGCTTCCGCATTTCAAGCGTATTAGAGCTCAAGAACAATTCAAGCGCACCGCTGAAAAATCGCTTCATAATACTTGGATGGAAGTTTGGGGTGCGCTTGTTAGTAGAAATTTGCATAGGGCGTGATGCCGTGGTTAATTGGTTCCCAATAATGAAAGGTTTGAAAAGTGGTTAAGTGGAAGGTAAGTAACGAAGAAAATGTTATGGGCCCTTGAGCCAAGTGGGTGACTTGAGCTTTGTTGCCCAGAAAGTGGGCATCTACTTTGTATCAACAGTGCGAGGCCCTTGGGGGTCCATTAGGGGCCCTTAAAGGCAACACTTACCCACTCCTCACTCAATAGTTTCACTCTGACCTCCCACGACCCTCTGTTTGCCAACAAGAATTGAATTACACCCAATTAAGGGAAGGGCTCCTCTTGCATTTTCACAAAGTCATCTTCCATACAGTAACAAAAGACGCTTTTCATCCCCTTACGCAACAGTCCCTTAAAATTAATGTAGTTAATCCTGCTTACACAAATTGCCTAAAAATTAAAAAAATATAAAGTTTCAAAATTCAGAAAGACTAAACTTTTCCCAATTTTTTGAATATGTCCCTTTGCATAAGTGGGAAGCTAATTTCTTGACTTTCAACGGCCACAAAATGGGAAAAATAAAGTGGAAATTTTCAAATTTCTTTCTGTTCGCATCAGGGCATCCAAATATTTTCGTTTTTTGAAGAATTGAAATGAATTGTTTGAATGATGATTTGTGATAGGTTAATGGGTTTTGAATTGTTGTTAAGTGGCTTTGAGCGTAATTGGTGAATAGGTTTAGAAAGGAGGAAGAAAGGGAAAAGCTGTTTTGAATTAAGGGCTCTTTCGTCATTGGACTTGTCGAAGCGACATGCGTCGCTGAGCGCTGAGGCGACACTTGTGCCTACAGCCCACAATTTCATTTACTCCTGTCACCGGCCTTCAAAGCCTCATTTGAACAAAAGCGCCTGTTTGAACAAACTCACTTTTGAAAGAATGAGGCGTGTGGGTACTTTTTAAAAAATCAGAAAGCCAAAATCAAAGGATGTTTTAATCCGTGAGATTCTATTTTAATTTCCTCTTCCACTTCCGTGCCCTTTTGCTCCTGACAGCTCTCCACTTTACTACAGCCAATTTAAAAAAAAAACAAAAATTCAAGAAACACTTATTTTTAAATTATGCTTTTAGAAAGGGTTGGAAGGGAATGGCGTTGAAAAGAAGAGTCTGTGAAAATAATAATTTGGATGCCAAGAGGGCAGGAGAAAGTCAAAATATAATTGTCATAAAGAGCCTTTTATGAGAACACTTTTCACTTCTCGGAATTTGAAATCGTTTCCAAAAACGATTTTAAAAGTGAAGCTAAAGGACAATTCATATGTAAAAACCAATTCATTTCCATATCAAATCCATTTCATTTTACAGTCAATGTGATGTCTGCTTTTTAGTATTTCCCGGTTTTTTTTATTACAATTTCTGTCATAGAAAGTTCAGTTTTTAAGAAATTTTGAGAAAAAAAAAACCGATGCAAGCTTCGAAGACATTGATCCTGTTTTAATAGTTCTTTTTAATACCCAGGAATAGAACAGTATAAACTGACCTATCAAGCGAATTTGTTGAGAAGTGTAGAAAATGATTGAAGACTGACTGTTTGTGGTTGATTGACTGGGAGTGGGTTGGGTTGATTTCGCTGGAGGGCCCTTGAGTCCCAGACTTTTCTAGGCCCTCGAAAAAAAGGATTGTTGGTCCATTGTTGGCAATTGTAAAAGAAAGGGCCCTTAAGTATCTCTATGTAAAACCAACAAACAATTAATGGATTCCAAGTGGACCTACAGTTCCTTCTCGCCAGTCTCCACTTGAGGACTTGACCCTGGAAACACGCCCCGAGGAAATACCCCCACTTAATTGGAGGACTTAATTGTTGACCCAACAATAGCATTCTCAATTATCTTAACCCACATTCGCCCTCACTACACAAACTCAATCGCTCAACAGTCGACTCAACTCTTTAAGGCCGATCAATTCAAATTAATTGTAAAGGGCCCCTGAGCCCTTAACGCAAATCAATGGAACGCTGGAATCGAACCTCCCGCGCACAACTGAGCATATTCTAAAGGGCTCATCACTGATTGACAAGGGACCCACCCCCACGATATTCAATAAGCTCAATATCTTTTCAATATTATACTCAAATGACGCTAAAGGGCCCTGTAATAAGGGCTTCTCCTTTTAAAATGTTGAGAAACGGATGAATACTGTAGTCTCTATCATGAAGCGTTTTCAACCCTTTGTTTCTGAATTGTTTGACAAACAATCGAAACAAAATCTCTTTCCGCCCCTAATGCTTTAACCAGTTTCTTTAGGTTTAAAATTGTTTAAAAAAATTCGGTTTTAAAAACCCAATTAAAAAAGACTTGATCTAAATTCAGGTGGCTTTAGGTTAGAGAAATGATTTGTTATATAAATGGGGTTGATTTTGAGGGGAAGTAAATTTTGAAACAGACAAAACATATT
>VYYI01001232.1:0-21036 GCA_021029175.1 Bilobella aurantiaca
ATTCAATCAAGCGAGTAAAAGTAACAGACGAAGCTTAATGAATTACAATGGATTCACTCTGAACACAATGGATTTTAGTGTCAAGTCAAATACAGAGCACTCTAAATTCAAAGGATCCAATTCCACCCGGACGCCCTTGGCTTCACGTTTACGAAAAATGAAATCTGAGCAGTCGAGGGAGATGTAAACTCTGTTTCTAAAACTCCCCCTTCAGTTTTGGAAAACGTCGACATTGCCCTCGGCAGTGACATAGTCTACGGCACTCGGCATCAGGACTGGGCGTCTACGTCAATACGAATAGTGTCCCTGTGACGCAGAACGTAAACGTTTTTGTAGATTGCAAAATACGCCGTGATCGCGAATTTCGCGTCAATCCTCCCTTAAATTCTCACCCCCTCCCTCACCCTCCCAACCCTCTCTGCCCAAAAAAGTGAGTGCAGCGCTTACGTACGCCAATTGTTGAATTGTCCAATGATAGACTCATCGCTTTGAGTCGAGGCTTGAACTCTGGCAGGAAAACAAAATAAAACATTCCGTTCTATTTACGCCATTACATCATCCCTTCTGCCATAGAAGATAGTTCTTAGCAGCACAATTGGCAATTCTACACAGGAATTGTTGCAGAATTCCTCTTACACGCAGTATTGGTTGGAGCTGCTCTCAGAACTCGCTTCAGATCATTAGGAGAGATCACTGCAAATAGATCATAATGCTTGGAATTCAAAAATGATTTCGAGACGAGACTCTTCATAAAGAATCTGCAGCAAAATTGTCATAAAACTTGTTTGGGAAAGTGTGAAAGTTCTTCAATTACATCATTAAAGGTTGATTAATAAAGTGGTGAATTCTGAAGATGCATTCCTTTGGAAAATATTACACTGTTCAAAACAATACGAGAAGATGAGGAGGAACTTTTGTAGAGGTAAGATTCAGTGATTTTTGTAAGTGATCCATCAAAAGTGTCAAACTTTCACTTAAGCTGACAATACTGATAGTTTGGACATCGAACGAAATTTTGAGTCCTCGCATGTTCACCGATGTGGGTCAGTTTGCTATGTTTAGATGCTATTTTGAGGTCATTTGCAGAATGTTTAAGCAGTTTAGCGACCGGCTATGCATTGAGCCTATTTTTGGCAATTGTCAATTGAGGAAGTTGTAGAAGAGCCATAGATAATTTTTGAGTTTTGTATTTTTTTTTTCGTAAAAACATATCTTTTGGGAATACTTAAGAGTTGATGGAGTAGCTTTATAAGTTATTCACTTCAAGCATTTTTTGTCGCCTGAAAGATGCTTTCGTGACATATAACGGTAGGTCGTCGCCTGATGAATCTCTCAAGTTTTCCTGCTTGATGCTTCCTTCATAACAAAGAATACTGTTAGAATACTGTCTCATCGCATCTTCCCTCTTGGCCACGAAACTGGGAAGTTTATTTAGAAACTGTGCTTGCCTACGCAAGCAAATATTTCCTTCATAAAAACCAGTGCGTCTGCGTACGAGACATAATTACGAATCTAACTGCTAATTATGTGTTTGCTCAGGGGAATGCCTCTCGCGCATTACGCTGACAAGTCTAGAAAAAATCGTGCAGCCCTTTGAATAAATATGCACATGATTTAGGGGAATTTTTTTAGAGATGAGTGTTTGCATGATGCAGAATTTAAATGACCCATTAATTAATTTTGCAAAAAAGGGCACGAAGGAATGTTTGCGGTAAACCAATTAAAAAGTTTTAAAGAAAAGTACCAGGTATAACATACAGAGGTGTATACTGCAATTTATCTAATTGTGTAATTGCCAATTTAATTAGCTTTAAATGATGACAAGAGTTGTACCAAAAACTTAAAAGTAGTTTTTGGAATTTTTGCAGCACGGATACTAGGTGCTTGCTTCCTGCTGGTAAGCATTGTACACCCAATACTTCCGCGCAGTTTTGAAAATGTACACCAACGTACACGTGACTTCGTTGGAGGCGTTACATACCCGACGCTTCAACCACCAGAGGCGGAGACTGAGACGGTGGACACCTCAACCCCCACTGACCTAGACTTGACCTTCGACACAATGTCAACTCCAACCGATATCGAGAGCAAGGGAGAAAATTCAGAATCTTCAGAAACGACAACGAGTGTTACCAGCTCATCCTCCGTTGTAGTCAAGTCGGGGCGCCATTTTGGAAGCCGATATATTCCGGCTAGAAGTTCGGCCACCACGCCCCCAGGAATCAATGACATCCCCACTTCACTCAAGTCCCGCCCCTCGTCGTTCCCTATTTCTTATAATCCGACCAATTACAATCGAATACTCAAACGGAGACAAAATCAAACCGCAACTGTGATTAATCCAGAACTTTCAGCCTACAAAAACCGTGGCAGTCCAGCTCCGCATCCATTACTATCAGACACCACGGAGGCTTCATCGCCACCGAATCCACCAACTAGTCAAATTCCACATAATAATTATAAAGGGAATTCGTTTCCAACGTCCGCGCTACCGCAACCGATACCAAGCAATGACAGCTCGTCTTTTGCTGAGACTGAATTTCCAACAACTACCAATTTCCCACAGGTTAGAAATATTAAGGTAAAGATTGGTGCTATTCCGCTTCCAACGCTTCCTACCCCTAAAACACAAGAACCATCTGCCCCGGCGCAGAACACGGAATCTAGGACGCCTGTTTCGCCGGAAGCAGAGGACCTTATTCAATCGTCACATTCTTGGGATGACACGCATCGTGGACCAATGCCACCTCCGCCAACCTTTGACCCCGACGAAGACTTTACCTTATACCCGGATGGAATTTACAAATTCAAATACTCATCGTCAATATCCTTTCCGCCAACATTTGCGTCTAGTCGCACTTATATGGAAGACTACGGCATCACCAGTGGTGATGGGCAATGGGACCCTAATGCAGAGATTGACTACGGAAAAGATGCTCATCGACACACGACTGCTCAAATGTCGCCTTTGGAAGAAACCATTCCTGCGACAACGTCTACACCCACCGCTCCTACCGCGATTGATGCCTCGGAGGATGAACATATTGAGCACTCCATTTCACCCGTGTACCGTGACTACTTCAGCCGAGATGAGCCAGATTTGAAACCAAGACAAGTTGACGAATCACACGGTATAAAGCAAGTCACGGTGACTGTCACAGTGACTGAAAAAGTCAACGCCTCGCAAAAAACGGCGTCCCCAAATCCCCAAGTGGAGACTGTTCAAAACGATATAAGTTTCCAAGTGATCCCAACTCCTGTGCTTCCTGATTCCGATCATTTCAGTAAAACACTTAGCAAACCGTTCGACGATGAAGGTTCAAATGCTACTGCAAATGATACTTTAAATCTCACTCCCACGCGAGTGGAAAATGTCTCCGCAATGTCACCGCAGAGCGACATTCACAGAGACTCCGAACAGCAAGATCAAGAACTTTTTCTTGTGTCGTCTCCAAAATTTGACCTCGAAACAACACCCTTGATGGTGTCCAAAGAGTACAAGAGCGTATATTATTCGACAGAACAACAACCGCACTTCACTTCGACAACGTACTCGTACACTTCCTCCACAGAATTTGCATTTAGTTACCCGGAAGAGGATGAAGATCATCACCATCATCACTTTCATGATCAAAACGACAATCACGATCATCAGCCCGACGAGAATCATCAACTTCATCATCACCCCGGGGTTGGACACGCAAACAATGCTCAGAAGAATTTCATCCAACCGACAACAGTGACGAGCCTTTACAATTGGGATTCTTTGGGCTTAAAAACTAATGAAGTTAACCGATCTACGTCGGCTCGACCAACAGGTTCGCAAGGAAGTGCCGAAGTCGTTTTGGTAGTGACCACGCCCCAATCAACTCAATTTGATGGAAATGAACTCAGGAATAAAGGCCCGGATCCCACAATTACTTCACCACCGACGCAGGAAGATTCAAGGAAAATATTAGGAGGAACGACGCAGGCGTCGCCCGTGGTTGACTCTCCTGTGACGCCTATTGGAGGTGATCATGCGCATGATACGATAATCGCGACCACAGCTAGAGAGTCTGAAGACAATGGGGAAAGTACAGGGGATTCTGACATGCGTCATCAGCATTTGCCCTCTGTCCCCTCCTATATTCAAATTCTGTTGGACATTCCACTCAGCGAATTCTGTTCTAGTGTGAAGGATTTCAAGGAAACCATTACACTGGTGTATAAGTATAATCACAGGTAAGCATAAGGCGTTTCTCCGATACTTCTAATGGCTTTTTAGCGCTTATAGGGTGTAAGTATGTAATTGTACGTTTGTAAGCGTTGATAAACGTAGTTCTACAGAATTACAGTTTTATTAATTTTGAATTTTTGAAAGTTTTTTTTGCCTAGATTGGGGTGGTTATTTCTGGACATCAGGGTAAAGGGTCGTAGTAGCTTTTGAATTTCGAAACTTTGATTTATTTTGGTACATTAAAAAAAATCGCTGAGTTTTTGTATAAAAATGGTAGATTTCTAATTACGCGTGACAGATTCATCCTAACCCTCCCATGCTCTTCTTCCGCATCAAATTAATTGATTACGCCTTACGCTACAATAAAAGGTGTTCCGGAAATGTATTTTTTGAATTGTCTTAACCTACTTATAAAAACGAAAATCGAGTTCGTTTAGAAAATATAAGTTTCGTCTCAATTACTTGCTTGGTTGAATGAATTTTTAGGAAAATATTTTAAATTTTATGTAGGCATATCACCACGGATCAAGTTGTGCTACACAACGAACCGCTCTGCATTTCATCCCTTAAACAATCCAAACATAAGTCCGTTAGAAGGAGAAGTTCGAACAGTTCGCCGGCTACAAACAGTGCTTGGAACGCTGGAAACAATTTTAAAGATGAAATTGACTCTTCAGAAGCCAAAGAGAACAAAACGTGGCGTGAAATCGTTTCAGACGAAATTGGAATTCCACTGACTCCACTCCTTCCGGTTTACGTCTACATCGTTCACAAGAACGGTACTTACGACCAACTTCTCACCGAACTATTCATTGACCTCTGGAATGTCACCAAAGGTCAAGATGTCCTTCTATTTAGCAAGGTAATCAGTCAGTGTTTTAAAGAAGAACATTTTAGGGATTGCTAAGACTTTGCTCTACAGATTAAGAAAGTTGAGATGATCATTTCGAGCGACGTGATTGGCGGAGAAGGGCCCGCCAACGAGAACACTGGAGTGATTGTCGCCATCAGCGTAGCATCTATTGCTGCATTTTGCTTCTTGCTTCTCGGAATTCTGTTGGTAAGATTTTAAAGGCTCTTCAAAAAGCCATAACCTAAAACTGAATTTGCAATTAATGATTTGGAACCAAACGAAAAACAGAAAGTTTTTTCGTTCGTTGAACTAGATTTAAAGAAATAAATGAGTCGTTAACTGTCAAATTGCAGATATAATTCTCAAATATTTCAAGATTTACCATAGCATAGCCTTGTAATACATTTAAGCGTTTTTTTTTTGTTAAAAGACAACCAACTTAGTTAACTAGCATGTTATTTTCACACTTTTAGCTTGTGATGCGACATCGACAGGCCCAAAACAATTTTGCCAAGCGATGTACCCCTGTCACACTAGATGACTACAGTCTTGACAACATTTCAGTTTTCAACAGTTTTAGAAGGAAGCAAAGAAATAGGGGTTCGAAGCGATCTTACACCAACGCAGGATTTGATGATCCAGTAAGCTTTTTTATATTGATTTTATTTAATTATTGACTTATTATCTAACTATTTTTATTTGTTTTGCAGAATGCTCCCACGAGGGTGCTTGACATTGACGGCTTGGGGACTGCAGTTAAAGAGGTTGGCGGAATATTTGACGAATTTTCACGAATTCCAAGCGTTCTGCCCACTTTGGACGATATTCCTGCGGGGGCGGAGTCAAAGAATCGATACGCAAATGTTATACCAATGCCAGATACGCGCGTTTTGCTAACTTTTCAAGATGAGCAGCCGAATTCAGATTATATCAATGCTAATTTTGCTCAGGTAGGTGCGGAATTATTTTATTTTATTAATTAGCTGCCCTGCTGCAATTACATTTAATCATTTGTTAAATTTAGGTGACCGAGTATTTTTTGAATTGCGAATTGAGAAGACATGTTTTCACTGGATCACAATCGGCATTCAATTTGAAGTACCAAAGTAATTTAATTGAAATTCTCTTAATTTCAGGGTGGAAATAGCAATAACAAGGCCTACATCATTACGCAAGGACCCTTAGAAGAGACTCTAACTGATTTTTGGCGTATGATATGGGAACAACAAGTTAGAGTAATTTTTATGCTCACAGACTTTGCGGAAGCTGGAATTGTGCGTAAAAGCCAAAATTTAAAAATTAATTATGAAATCAGATTATAATTTGAATTAATTTATTTTAGCCAAAATGTGCCGAATACTATCCTCGGTCCGAGACGATTGAATGCAGTCAGCTACATGGAGACTACCAAATTACGTTAGAAAAACGCGAAGTTTCGGAAAACTGCATAACGTCCTTTCTGGTGTTAAAGGTATAAAGCTGATGCAGCCGTTCAGAAGGAAAGTAGTGGTGTTTAAAATTTTTTAACAATTTTAGGACATGTCCAGGAGTCTGCGCAGAGACGTTGTGCACCTATGGTTTCATTCGTGGCCTGAAAAAGGCGTTCCTCAAGCTCCACAAGCAACTATTGACTTTATTTTAAAGTCCAGGAAATATACACGGGAACCTACACCAATTCTAGTCCATTGCAGGTAACTTACAGTGCTTAAATTTATGATCTTAAAATATAATATAAATAAATAATTATGAAGGAAATTTATTTTAAGAGGATTCTATGAAAATGCAAAAAAAAAAAAAAATTTATCTTCGCTTCCAGCAACACCCTCAAACTTAATTTGCGTAACTCTACCTCTTTTACTTCTCAAAATTGTTTTATCAAAGCCGTAGAAATTCCCATTATGTCCCATGATTTCCTTTTACAAACAACATTTCTTTTTTTACAATTTTTCATAATAAAATACAAATGTATGTAACGTATTAACATTACATTTGCCTAACGAGCCCGTTCTTAGGTGCGTTTATAGGAAGCCCCTTTTCATGTAGGAATTCTTTGTCCTAAGCCTCTAACAGGCTGATTTAAAAAATTTTTCAATATTTGAAGTGAACCTTTCATATTATGTGCTAGTCAGGATCAAAATATAATATGACTAAATAATAATATTATTTAATAATATGACTTTCTAAATTTTAGTCCTGGAACGGGGCGGAGCGGTACTTTAGTGGCATGTGACATTGGACTTCGTCAACTGGAGGCCGATTGGAAGGTTGATATTCCTCAGATTGTGAAACAGTTGCGACATGATCGAGCAGGCGCAGTTCAAACGAAGGAGCAGTACAGACACATCTTCGAAGTACTCCAGCATTACGGAGCCAAGTACTTGAGTCGACAATCAAAAGACAGTTGAAGCCAAGTACCTGATAAATACTGAAAAGTCAAGACCCTAATTACCTAATTTTATTTATGCCTTGTTAAAGCCTTTTTCGCAACAGATCTTCCTTCCAAACTCTAAATTTAGGTCTCTCGGTAGAGATCTCCGCAAGCCAATTCCTCATAGAAATGTCATTCCACGGCTCCACGCACAAATGCTATATCAATCGTATTTAAATTGTCGTTGAATAAAATAATCATTTTTACATACTTTTCTGTCTTTTCATTATAATACTGAAATTACAGATTAATTAATAAATACAATTATAAAATCATACTTGTAGTCAAAGATACAAACTAACGACCCTTAACAAACTTGATGCTTATGCACTAAAAGATGAGAGAAATATGGTTTCTTTCGAGCAGACGTCAAGAAGAATTTTTATTGAAATTGGCCAATTGTAAGAAATTAGATGATGTTTTCATTAAATCCAATTGAAAATATGGCATGTAGAAACCTTGTTGCTTGAATTGAAGAAAAAGAACAATAAAAAATTGCGAGCAAATAAAGCTAGGTTTTATGTTGTTTCATGATACACACGTCCTTACGCATAGTTCGGGTAGTGAATCTTGTTTTTAGATCAAATTTAAATTCTAACTTAAAATTAAAAAAAATTGAAGATAGCGGATTGGTAGATCTTCAAAAAAAATTTCAATCTCTATAATTTGTGCGGTATGAGTAAATCCCCTTGTATGTAATGACATGACATTTCAAACCCATGCTAATTTTTGCCAGACGACATATAAAGCTTCATCACCTAAGTTGAAGCTCCAAGTTACGTAAGGGTTCTTGAGTAATCTAATTTCCTTAGAACAATGGCCACTAATTGAAACTTAAATTCCTAGAGTGATCTTTAGTTTCTAATGATCTTGTCTACTTGTCCCTTATTGAAATTGTCATTGTTCTAGTAAGTAGGAGACGCATATGCTCTGGCATGCGGTCCTTCGCTTATTTTGTTTTAATTAAATCTTACTTAATTTCAGCCTTGACTGATTTCGTCTAAAAATTACAGAGCGTGTGTTTTAATAGTCGGGTTCTGGATTGTAAAGTCGCAGAGTAAAAGTTCGCTCCGGTGTATTTGCCCACCAAGTTTTATGAAACAGCTATATGAATTTGTCGCTGGTCTAAATTTAAACTTCATTATTTCGCTTGATGTAACTTCATTTAGAAGCGACATCAATTTTACTTTTCAAAGAAAACCCTTTGTAGAACGCTGCCAATGAGCACGAGTCTTCAAGGGTATTGACGACATTCTCTCTGGAATTTCTGGCCTGATTCGTCCTCAGTGACTTAATTTAAAATAGCTGGAGATACTGATCTGAGCACCTTAATTGAAATTCTGGAGCAGTTGGGCTTAGATCATTTAAGTGGCCACCATCGGCATTGTGATTCCAAGCGGCGGTGATAAACGACTTGGCTAAAATATTCACACCAACTGTCAACACATCAAATTAGTCAAGTTCTGGAGGACTGCCCTTCGTCGTTCCAGCTAATTCCAGTAGAGTCATGGCGCACGCCGTTTATTAGTTTAGGACTTCGCACAAAAAATTAGAGTAGTGTGAGAACTTGAGAATTTCCTTTTGTTTCAAAATTCTAAAAAGATTTGCACTTGTCAATTAACTTTAATTTATACCTTTCAAACTTACTTGAGTCTAAACGATACTAATAGGGATTTAAGTAGGAATTTTTGCGAGCGGCGGAGATACAATACCATCAACCAAGATTCCGTGGTTCACGAAAGGAAGCTTTAGCTTCCCTGAAGACCCTCAGTTGGACGCGAGTAGCGTCCAGAGGAGCACCATCTCGCCCGGGCAATTTCAAATCAGCCAATCAGTGCTCTCCCCAACCACCTTCCAGTTTCCACACGCACAATTCGAAATGGCCGACTTCAATGGATCCGCACCCAATGACAACTCCCGCTTTCGGGTAAATCGCATTTTCTCCAGTCAGCTCCTAAATTATCAACCCAACGCTGGGGTGGGACTTCAAAAGGGTTCAATTCCTGAAGATATGGAATTGACAAATACGATTTCAACGCAGGCGCAGGGACAGCAACGCCGAACTTCTCTCGCCCAGGGCCTCGGAGGTGGTCGGAAGAAGTCTGTGTCGCTTCCGAAGGAATTCGACTACGAGGAAGAAAACGGGCCACAGAAAACGGTGTACGGCCAAAGCATTGCCTACTACACACGCGAGGCTCTCCCGAAAATGGACCACTACAAAAATTTGCAAACGAATGAAATCTGTGCAAGGCCAACCATGGATGAACTGCGCAGTGAAGCGATGTATGCAAAGGTGAAATTCTAAATTAAATTTTAATATATACTCAAATTTATGTTTTTCAATGACTGATTTTCCAGTCGCTAAGTAATTTGTTACAGGCTTTCATCGTATTGTCTTCTGCGTTTGCTGCATGGTATGGAGAATTGGACGAGTACTTTTCGCGTATTAAAAATACCCACGAGCCACGACGAAAATATTTGCTCGACCTGCAGATTTTATATTTTGTTTTGAAAATTGGCTTTATTAGAAGCGCTTTTACTATATCCTGTTGCATGCTCATAAATATTTCAGATTCGGAATCGGTTTCTAGTCCATTCAATATCAATTCAATATGGTAAAGCATTGGACCATTTAAGAATTTCAGGATGTAACCTTCAGAGCTTGGCTTGAACATATTACTATTTAAAATAAGTGCATCATATGAAAAGATTACTTCAAGAGCTGCAGTTATTAATGTCGTTATTTCAACAAAAGTAAAGGTCACTTGTGATTCACTAAGAAAACACCGATTGATTGATTTACCTTCAATAATACACACGTGTCCGTGGTTTTATGACTATCTGCTTCGAAAATTTACATGCTTGAATGAATTTCAGTTACATAATTTCCCCCATAAAGTTATCTGTTTTTAATTGCGTCGAATCAATTACATTTGTTCTTGAAAATTTAAGAACTTGAATTTTACCGATTCTAAAAATAGAAGCCTGACCCACCGCCGAATATTGGTAATTCTAAAGGAGCAGTGAAATTTGGATGGATAGAAGGTGTCTTGGTCCGATGCCTACTCAATATTTGGTAATTAATTAATTTGATAAGAAAAAAGAATACAAATAAAGCCATAAATCAAATAATTTTTGAGCCCTTCCGTATTTAACCTATTTTTACATAGGGGTGTAATGTTGTTTCTGCGTCTGAGTTGGGTCGTTGCGCAAGCTGGAATAGGCAAGCATTTACATAATTAAAAAATTAGAGCTATTTGGTACAACAAAATATATTTTTCAACATTACAGGGTTGGCAATCGTGATCATTTGTCTCTCAGCTACGGTGACCACGCTGACTGCGCTGAGTATGAGCGCAATTAGCACAAATGGGTGATGCCTTTGTTTTGGGGTTACCTTTATACAAGTTTAAAAAATGATTATTTATTTCATATTTATTTAGGCAAATCAAGGGCGGAGGAATTTACTACATGATTTCAAGAGCATTGGGACCAGAATTTGGTGGTGCTGTGGGCGCAATTTTCTCCTTTGCAAATGTGCGGATTTAGTGTGGAATATTGTTTTAACGATTTTTGTAAATGAATTTTTTATTCAGGCAACGGCTGTAGCAATGCACACAGTCGGGTTCGCCGAGTCATTGAACGATCTTCTGAAAACGTTGCAAGTAGGTTGAAATTATGCCAATTTTAGGAATTACCCGAGTGTGACATCCTGTAAGAAATGTTAATACCATTTTACCAATCTAGGTAAAAATCATAGACAATGCACAAAATGACATTAGAATTGTTGGGACAATCGCCCTAATAGTAATGCAGGTACGACCAAAATCAAATGAAATGAATATACGTTTTAGCATAATTTTATAATATATTTACACTATTTGTAGTCCGTCATAATCATTGGAACGGAATGGGAATCGAAGGTATAAACATTTACTCTTGATGGCAAAATCAAATTTACCAAATCAAAGTTAAAAAAAAATTAATACTAGGCCCAGATCGTTTTACTAATCGTTTTATTGGTGGCTATTGCGGATTTCCTCATCGGAGCTTTCATAGGACCGCTCGATTCTGATGAGATTTCAAGGGGCTACATCGGTTTCAACGGTAAAACTAAAATCCAAGAATATATTGCACATGCATTTTTATTTATTTAACAGTTAACATATCAACATATGAATGGCCTGAATATTTTGATTGCAATATTCAGCAACTACTTTTGCGGATAATTTTCCTCCGAATTTTCGTGTCCAAGATGGAATGCAGCATGGTTTCTTTACAATATTTGCAATATTCTTCCCAGCAGCCACAGGCATCACGGCTGGTGCAAACATTTCTGGAGACTTGAAGGTTAAAAAATATCAAAATACCTATTTAAATTAATTTTACTTACTTATTTATTTAAAAAACATCATGCTGGCATTGTTATTTACGATTTCGCAGGACCCATCTGCTGCAATTCCGAAAGGAACTCTCCTTGCAATTCTAACAACGACAGTATCCTATATTGCTTTCGCTTTGCTAGCCGGATCTGAATGCATTCGAGATGCTGTTGGTCCGATTGCAAATTATACCGACGAATTAGTCGAGACCTGGGAATTTGGAACCAATTGCACCGTTAATTATACCACTGGGAAAAGTAGTTGCGATTGGGGAATGCACAACAGTTTCCAGGTTAGGAAAGAATGGAAATTACTTAACTCTGAATTGGGAAGTTCTAATTTCTGGTAATTCTTACAATATTGTAGATTATGGAGTTGATGTCTATTTTTGGACCAATAATCTACGCTGGTTGCTTCGCTGCAACTTTATCTTCAGCACTGGCTTGTCTAGTGTCTGCTCCTAAAATATTCCAGGCCCTTTGCCAAGACAACTTGTACCCCCTAATTGGGCCCTTGGGAAAAGGATTCCGGAGAAACAATGATCCCTTTTATGGTTACATCATTGCCTTCATCATTGCTCTAGCATTCATACTTATTGGTAAGAGATCTGATGTCTGCGCATGGGCAGCGAAAATTATTTACCGCCTATTTTTTTTATATCCTAGCTGAATTGAACGCGATTGCTCCATTGATATCCAACTTTTACATGGCCGCCGTAAGAAGCTCAATATAGTTAATTTAGAATTGGTATTTACAGTTTTCAAAAAAATATTTCAGTACGCAATGGTAAACTTTTGTACTTTCCACGCCGCACTCGTGAAACCTCTTGGATGGCGTCCCGAATTTCGTGTAAACATTTTTGGTTTTTATATTTATAATGCATTTTGAAATTTAAAGTAGAAAATGAGTTTAAATTTTATTTAAAGTACTACAGCAAGTACAGCAGCTTTATTGGGTTTATTCTTTGCGTGGCGATTATGTTTCTCATGTCTTGGGTAACTGCAATCATCACAATTACCATTCTAGCCTGCCTATTCTTTGTACTGGTATACGTTAAGCCAGGTAATTGTTGACAAATTGGTATTAAATTTCAATGTAATTTGCCAATATTTATATTCGTTGACACTTTTAGATGTAAATTGGGGTTCGTCTGCGCAGGCACAAAACTTCAAAAGCGCTTTGAGCTCAGTTCAAGCCTTATCCTCTACGCAGGATCATATTAAAAATTATCAACCACAAATTTTACTTCTTAGCGGCCGACCATCTTCTCGTCCAACCCTGATTGACTTTGCCTACTTAATTACCAAAAATATTTCACTAATGATTTGCGGACATATCATTCAGGTATTTCAATATCGATGAAATCAGAAAAAAACAACGTTTTTTATTCTATTTTCACCAAATTGCGTCTGCGCAGGATCGTCAACCATTCAAAGTGCGCGAATACCTCAACGTAAAAGCAAACAACTGGTTTCAAAACAGAAAGGTCAAAGCCTTCTACAGCCTTGTAGATGATGTGGACTTTGAAGAAGGGGCCCGCTGTCTGATGCAAGCTAGTGGCTTAGGGAAAATGAAGCCAAATATTGTATGCACAGTACAACATAAATAATTTCTTTAAATTAAAGACCTTCTGAAACAGGTGATGATGGGTTTTAAATCTGACTGGAGGACTTGCGATTCTGAAGATGTCAAAGCCTACTTCCGCGTCATCCAGTAGATTAATATTACTTTTAAGTTCATGCAACAATCAACACTCGTGAAATTATTTGTTGTTTAAAATTTTAGTGACGTTCTGGACACTCATATGGGATTTACAATTCTACGCCTGCGTGAAGGACTAGACTATTCTGACATTATCAGCCTCGACAGTCAAGAGGTTGTGGATAGTCTTACGCTTTCTAGAGTGGAATCCCAAACAAGTAATAGAAAAAAAAAGTTTCTGAAATTCGCCTAAATATAATTAATGAAAACTTATAACTTGAATAATTTTTCATGTATTTTCAATTTTATAGGCGGCTTTAGCGTTTCCCCTCCATCGACTCCAGACATAGGTCGGCTAAACGCTTCGTTCACACTCGAACCGGAAGGAGATTCTAAATCAAAGCAAAGGAAAAACGATTTAGTTCAAAATCTAAGGTAGTCACCTTCTTCACAAATTCTAAACTAATTTTAGTACATAACATTGTGCCGTATTTTAAAACGTTTCTTTAAACCTTCTTCACAGAGGCCCGAACGGAGAGATTTTGCCAAAATCAGTAATTAATAATTTGAGTCAATTTCAGACCAAGCAAAGGAAGTCTACCATTGATATTTGGTGGCTGTAAGAACCAAAAATTGAATAATCATATTTAAATCAAAAATGCATATTTTTATTTGATTTTTGACGAAACCAGGTATGACGACGGTGGCCTCACAATGCTTATTCCCTACATTCTATCCACAAAATCAATTTACCAGGGAAGCAAAATCCGTGTTTTTGCCCTTGCCAGCAAGCAAAACGACCTTGAAGTTGAGCAAGCCGGGTTAGTGTTCACACCATGTTGCATATTTTGGCAGTTCATGTAAATTAGAACCAAAAATGATCTTTCCACATTAAATGCCTTTATAGTGTCGTTGAATATTAGTAAGAAATCTCCCTCGAAGAAATATTTGATTTACCCCTTTTACCCAACCATTCTGTTTCATTGGAAATTTGCAATTATAGTGTTGATTTAAAAAAAATCTGAAACTTTTCTTAACATTTCAGGCTGGCAAGCCTCTTGTCAAAGTTTAGAATTGCCTATTCTGATTTAATCATCATTACGGACGTGATGAAAAAGGCGACTGATGTCAGCTGGAGATTTTTTGATGAGCTCATCAAAGAATATCAAAAGGGAAATGATGAAAAGGACCCTGGTGAGGGCTATTAACATTAAATACGCCACCTTCCCTTTATTCTAAAACAATTTTCTAACTTTTCTAGAAATGAATGTCGAAGAGTCGGAGTTGAAGAGTCTACGGGAAAAGACTAATCGACACTTACGCCTCCGGGAACTGCTTATGGATCACTCCCGAATGGCTAATCTCGTCGTAATGACCATGGTAAGTGTTCATTAAGGGCATTTTTTAATTTAAAAAAAAAAGGAATACGGAATCTTTACTCTCATTTTTGCAGCCTGTCCCTCGTCGAGGCGGAGTCTCAGCTCCAATTTACATGGCTTGGCTCGAATGTCTTACAAAAGATATGCCACCATTTTTACTTATTCGCGGAAATCAAACATCAGTTCTTACTTTCTACTCTTAAATTAGATCTGTTCCAGAGACTTAGCTTTATTTAAATGTCTTATTACTTCTACTAAATTAGAATTAAAACTACATTATATAGAGAAAGTCTTTAAGCAACCTAAGAATATAGAATAAAAAAAATTGTTGGTTTAAACTGTGATAAATTTAGGTGAAACCGAAATCTATGAAATAATTTCTCTATTTGTAGAGTGGGAAAAATCGTAGTTTGCATTGGTAATCTAGAGTTTAAGTGGCCTTAGGTTTCGCCGCAAATTATATTTTGAAAGTCGTAGATCTCGCCTAAGCCATTGTTCAATTTGTGATTCCTCGGAGAACCTTAATTTAATTTTAATAGAAACAGAAACCTTTCATTTAGCAAAAGAGCCAGCTGAGATCTCGCTTTTAACTGTCTACAAAAGAATTGCAAATTTTTAATTTTGAAGAGGGAAAAAGGTCCTTGATTTGACTCAAGGAGCCTTCCAGAGACAAATTTTCAATTGTAATGTAAGTCTTAAGGCTTGTAAATTGAATAGTTAGCGTGGAATGTTCCATGAAATCATATTCGTGTGTAGACGAATAAGGATTTCGCTAAAATGAAAATTACAAAAGAAAGTACTTAAGACTTGGTTGCCTGCATTGTGGTGTAAATACGGAAGATCTTTTGCATTTGAAAAGAATCCAAATTTTCCAAAGAAATACTCAAGACTAAACGCAGTAGAGCTGGAATCAAGGCCTACGCGAAACCTTTGTGTAAATCAGAAGCGTTTGCGTGCTACTACATATTAGGATTGGCCATGGCGGAGGGTCTCATTGGCCATGTGTGAGAATTTCCAAATAAATATTGTAATTGATTCATGACCTCAGCGTACTTTCCTTGGGGTGTTCTGCTTCCTAGACCAATGGTAAATAATTTATTAAAAAAATATACCGAGCCTTTCAGAAGCTCTGTAGCCCTGCAGGTGCTTTGGGAATCTAAGAGCGGATATGGAACTTTCTTTTCAATTTGATCCAACTAAACAACAAATAAGAAATATCCGAGGTCTTGAATCTTTTCTCGAAGAAAGTCGCCAAAACTAAAACAGTTAAAACCAAAACAAGAAATCATAAAATTCAACTAATCTTGTGCTACTCGCTGAAAACCATGGTCCATTTTCAAATGGAGAACCATAAGATTAAAGACACGTGAAAGAAAACCCTTCAAGCAATTTTTTCAATGGAAGGCCAAGAATAGTCGAACGCTATTGAGGATCAATGCATTCTTTAAGTTCAATGGGCATGTAAAAAAGCTTAAAAGAAAAAAAAGAGCTTAAATGGGCTTTGAAATATGGGTTGTTTCTAGATTATTTTTAAGACCCAATTGAAATTGTTATGTTGAACAAGTACAATTATGTAAAACGAGTCAATAATCTTTGTAGGAGCGATAGAGAAATTGTAGGTAAGGAGGCAATTTGAGGCATTTATCATTAGAGGAGTCAGTCATTTGCCGTTTGGAAATACAGAGTCAAATGAAGAAATCTTTTCATTTCCGTAATTGTTCCCTCTTGAATAATTCAGTGAGGTGACATTTCTTTTCCCATTTTTCTTCGTTCTGGATTAGAGCGGATTCTATCCAAATTTAGCAAGCTTTTGTGATGGCGTAGCCTTAAACTTTCTCTTTCGTCACAAAAACCGCTTGTGAATCTCCAAGGAACACAAAACCACAAAATGGAATTATCGGAGGTAATGTTAAATGAACTAAGCATGGAAGTAATTTAGCTTTATAATAAAATACGTGTCATCAGCAAATTTCCGCCTTGATTCATTTCTACTGGTGAAGAGAAAACATGGTGGCGAAAATAATAATTTAATTTTAACAAGCAGATTTTCTTTTAATAAATTAACTACACATTCAACATGTTTCCTTTAAATAACGCTGCAAGTCATGAACGTTTTAAAATATTAAAAAGAAATCGTCCAACTTTGTTAAAAAAATATTTTGTGATAATGATTCAAGTAAACTGCCGATTGCTCTGCCATTGACCCTGACAAACGTTGTGAAAGCAAAGGTCTTCCTTCAGAGGCGTTAATGACATTCTATCACTGTATCCCATCCTCAAAATTTTCACATTATAATTCCAATAGAACTGCATCCTGGAGGCATATAGCGTTAGGAGTACTATTAAAAAAACTGAGCGTTTGAATTCTAAAGTGCAGTAGATGGTAATTTTAGTCGTCGAATTAAGCGTGCGAAATTCAACTCCAGCACAATAGCATCAAGTGTAGTTTGCAAAACATTATTAGATTGTGATGTCAAGCTCTAATACGAATAGAGATTCGTATTCACGTCAGATTCGTAAAAATTGGAGACAGATTCCATGACCCAAAGGGTGTGAAGGTGGGGGAAGCCTTGCTAAATAATGGAGATCTCCAATTTGCAAATGAATACTTGACTGTGGAAGTACATATAGAGCAATTTAAGGTAGTCACTGCTGCAGTTACCTCAACTACCTGGGTACTAACAACCAATATTTAATCACCAGTCACTTGTGTTGACTTAAGTAGTCTCATTAGGCCCATTTACATTTTGCCAACTCCAGCTTCAGTCGCTTTTGGCATTAGCAGTGAATCATATCGTTAAAGTACTTGTGACTAACGCGCGCTTCTGGTAACAATAATTTACGTTCATAGATCAGCAAAAGTTGCGGGAAATCTTCGACAAATCGCTTTCGGGTCGACCGTATAAACTCGATTATTCTTCAGAAAGGCTCGGGAACAGGACTCCACGGTATCGAAGCGTCAATTCCTGAAGAAAGTCCTACTTCGCAAGGCGAATCGGCTGGATACAGCCGCGTGACTTCAGGGTTCCAGTGCGGAGACTTTGGCGGTACAGCAACCATGTCAGCTGTACGGAAGATCTCGGCGACTTCCGGATTCAATCCCTACATTCGTAGAAAAAGTTCGGTATTTCTTCCCGACGTAGCGGAGGTCAACGACAATGATCCTTACATCAACTATGGGCAGAGTCTGCAAAACTATACGCAGGAGGCGCTGCCTAAAATGGAGAATTACAGAAATTTGATGTCCTTTCGGGCGGCTCAACGTCCGACGCTTGATGAACTTCACGAGGGTGGGGATCTGGCAAGACGAGAGGTAAGTTTGTGTTCATTTTTCAAAAATGTTTTATAAGAAATTCAAAATTTGAAATAAAATTTTATACAGCGGCCGAGTGCCGACGACGGGGATGGAGGGGGCGCTGTAAAATTCGGCTGGATTGAAGGGTGTCTCGTGCGATGCCTTTTAAATATTTGGTAAGTATCACCAACTTTAGAATACAAAATAACAAATTAAATTTAATTAAAGATTCAACATCGTTTGTCATTATTTCTGTAATATAATTAAATTTTGTAGGGGTGTGATGCTCTTCCTACGCTTATCTTGGATGGTGGGGCAGGCCGGAATAAGTAAACAATTAAAACTTTAAACACCAATTTCCAATATTTTGAAAATGAAAAGAAACTCTAAAATTCTGCCTTTAAATCATTTTAGTACACTCGTTAATCATCATAGTCATTTCGACCATCGTAACGTGTATTACAACGCTAAGCATGTCCGCCATGTCTACAAATGGGTAAAATTTTAAATAAAATTTCATAGCCTACGAAATAATTTCATGTCAGTTTAAAAATACATCCATGTCCAGTGAAATGAAGGGTGGCGGACTCTACTACATGATTTCACGAAGTTTGGGTCCGGAATTCGGCGGGGCAGTGGGCGTGGTCTTCAGCTTTGCCAACGCAGGAATGGCTGCCTTGAATATAGTAGGCTTCTCAGAATCCATGATTTCATTGCTGGCAGCAGAGGGCGTTCAAATTATAGATGGCGGAAAGAACGATAATAGAATCATTAGCGTACTTGCCCTCATTGCATTGCAGAGCATTATTGTAATTGGCATGGAATGGGAAGCCAAGGTAAGTTTCGCTAAAAATATCAATTATCCATGCTAATTTTTAACAGACCAAATTAGTTACACGTTTAGTTTTCTTTCGTGGCTACAGATAGAGATATTACGCAGATGGGACTCTCGGATCTTCAAAAATAAAAATGTGTTTTCCATTATAAGCCTATGGCTATCTATTACATGTGTAACCAATTTTAATCTTTCAGTGTTTAAAAATAATTTATTCAAATTCGATTTTGAAAATATATAATGTTAAAGTGTATTTAAGTTATTTTTTGGTGTTGCGTTCAGGCACAAGTTGGACTACTCGTTATTCTTCTGGTGGCGATGACTGATTTTGTCGTAGGTGCCATTATGGGTCCGAAATCGGAATTGGAGAGAGCTCGCGGTTTTGAAGGTTTAAACGGTAACTAAATTAAAGACACTTCAATAAAACTAAAATTGCATAGTTGTTGAATAATTTTTCTTATTTTGCTATTAATAACGTTACTAATTCTAATAGCAAAAACCTTTGTGGATAACTTAACTCCTGGATACCGCTTTAGTGAAGGCATGGAACAGGATTTCTTTTCCATATTTTCAATTTTCTTCCCTTCGGTGGCCGGAATTCAGGCAGGAGCTTCACTATCCGGAGATTTGAAAGTGATTTTTAAAATAATTATTTGTTTGTTAATTGGATTTTTATAAATTAAAAGAAATGTTTAGGACCCTGGAATGGCAATCCCGACTGGAACTCTTCTAGCAATTTTTATTACATCTGGGTCATATGCCGTTTTTGCTGTACTTGCGGGTGCTGGTGAGTTTTTATTATTATTAAAAATAAAATGTTTAACGAAAACTTTAATGTACCACCACTAAAAAAAAGGTGAAATACGTGATGCCAGTGGTGATGTTGCTGAATTTCAAGATGGTACATACACTAATTGCTCTACCAATATGTCATGCCACTGGGGACTCTACAATGATTACCAGGTACGAAATTTGTATTTTTTTCCTAATGTTTAATATAAGGTCTTTTAACCCCCCCCCCCCCCTGCTCTTCTCGTTTGGGTGGGGAGAAATCACTCCCGGAGTTGATGACTGATGACTAATTGTCGCAAACAGCTGATGTATAACTAATAAAAAGCTAGCTAAACCGATTAATTAATGAATTGTTTCCGGTATTGCGCTTGAATCGCTGTTATTGTTAATGATGTTAATTTTATCGCTGATTCAAGAGAAAGTGGAGAAAGTAAAGAGGGAGGGTAAATGACCTCACTGCATATTAATATTTCATAAACATATTTTGGTTAATTTTTGCAGGTCATGCAGCTCATGTCAGCATTCGGTAAGATTTGTGCCATCCAAAATGGCCGTGCTATCCTACTATATTTTTTTTTATAATTCATAGGACCTGTAATTTACGCGGGTTGTTTCGCTGCCACTTTATCCTCCGCCTTGTCCTGCATGGTCTCTGGACCAAAGACGTTCCAGGCACTTTGCAAAGACGAAGTTTACCCATACTTGACCCGTTTTGGAATAGGGTACAAGAAAAGCGATGACCCTTATTGGTCCTACGCTCTAGGGTTCCTTATTGCCCTCATCTTCATTCTCATTGCTGATCTCAATGCAATTGCCATGCTTATATCGTCCATGTTTATGGCAGCGGTAACTTTGAGCTCATTAATTCAATTAATGAAGACATTTCCTTACTCGATTTAAATTTCAGTACGCACTGCTCAATTACTGTACTTTCCACGCAAGTCTCGTTCGACCCATCGGATGGAGACCAACATTTAAGGTACGGCGAAATTATTTGCCGAAACACAAAAGTCAATTTTTCATTTTTAATTTATGAACTAAACATTTTCCACTATTCAGTATTACAACACTTGGGTGAGCTTAGCAGGGGCAGTCTTCTGTGTCGTAGTGATGGTAAATTTTAAAAGTAAAATTAAACCTGAAAAAAAAAAA
>VYYI01001233.1:0-21030 GCA_021029175.1 Bilobella aurantiaca
TTCCTGAGATACACGTGATACTCGGACAGACGGACGGACGGACAGACGGACGGACGGACAGAAATGACGAAAACATAAGTAGCTTTCAGCTTCGCTTCCGCTACTAATAAAATATGGAACATGCGCAGGCAGAAATTACAATTCGTTGCACGCCCGCGAAATTTGAAAAATGTTTAGGCAGCCTAACTAATTAATAATAATAATAAATGTTCGCCATTCTTCGTGTAAGCCCTATAATTGTCATCACCAGAAGACTCTTGGATAACAAAACGCAATATCATCATTGAAACTCTGACACTCGTTAACACAAACTAAATATCCTAACGCTCAATCAATCTGTACTTCACAAACTTTGAACCTTGTTGTAAAAAACCTTGGATCTTACTCAATACTGAATAACATCTCTGACAACATAAATGAACTTTGAATCCAAATAAATTTGAATAAAACTGATTTTTTTAAAACGTTCGTCTCGTATCAAATTTGGTATTATTTTTATTTAATCCAACAAGTCCTTATCAAAAAATTTCCCAGTGAATGATTAATTTTTTTTAGCATGGAGCTCCCAGATTAGACTGAACCTAAGTGTTCCAAACCAAATTTAAACCGTCCAAATCTCAAGCTAACGGGTTTAAGAAGTTCCAAGGCAAATTCCAAACAAACGTGTTCAATCACGTAAACTAATGGTCTTAGCCAAAACTGAAGTTCTCAAATATGTATGTTTGTAACAGGGAGCCCACTACCTATTTGTTAGGATAGTGAGACTCACGCCGAGCATGCGCGATAATGGCATATTTCGGTCACTGCTAATGGAAAACAGCGTTGTTTTCCTGTTTAGTTCTCAAATAGACCATTAAGATAATATTTCCCTTGGTTAACATGGGGCGTTGAATTATTTTCATATACATACATATAGTTTTTAAGACAGTAAATTGTAGTAATTTTTCCTATAGATAACGTCATTTTGTATGAATAGACTATACTCGTATAAACATATGTGTCTACGTGTGTAAACCACTATGTTCAATTGTGCTTATGTGGTCAAGCATATATATATGGAATAAACTTCCCTTGCAAATTTTTTTAAGGAAGAAACACCTTAGTGCTCATCTAAAGTTAAACTCACTGGACTTGACAAGTTAAGAAACCTTCTAGACCGCTAAGAAAAGTTTTGGTTATTTTTGAAAAAATTAAATCCCAACCAAAGGTGCAAAAATGACACCTAAAATTTAACTTCTCGTAAGGTTTATAATGAAAAGACAGATGACTTGTGTATGCAGAATTAGTTTTGACATTAAGGAAACCAACCACAAACCAATGGTTTCAAATGTCCAACTAACCTGCCCCAACCAGTTTTTAAAACTTTAGAACGGCCTAAAGAAATTTTGGTTGATAGAGTTTTCGAAAAAGTCAAGAAGGTTTAAAAGGGAAAATCAGGGGGAAATCAAGAGTAATTAAAGCTGTTTTTCAAAGGAGTGACCGAAATATGCCATTGTTAGCGCATGCTCGGCGTGAGTCTCACTATCCTAATAAATAGGTAGTGAGCTCCCTCTTACAAACATACAAAGAAATTTTGGACAGGCTAGCAAAAATTTTAGATCCAACTAAAGTTACCCAAATGGACGTCTTAGGTAAGATGAGGTTAGGTTAGGTTAGGTAAAACCTATACGTTTTACATGAGACATTGAATTAGTTTTCAATCTTATGGTATGAAAAAAACTTACAGCTAGATCAAAGCTTCTAAAGGTAAACAGGGTCAGAGAAGTTAAAAAACATTTTAGACGCTAAGAAATGTTTGGACACCTTTGAAAAAATTAACGACAACAAAAGTTGACAAAAGTGGTCTCTTTAAATGAATTTTCCATAAGGTTTACATAGGGCGTCAAATTGGTTGCATATGCGTGTAATTTGTTTTTCAAGGCAAAGTAATTAGGATCAATTGGTGCTAGCTATAAGGTCAATTAGTTTGAATTGACTACTTGTATGGAGGAATATACTGCTAGTTCTATACACTTTAGACTCTTACTCCTCAATAAGTTTAAAGGGTTAAGGAGCGATATATGACATTCCCACAATTCTGATGGTCAAAAAAAAAGGAGAGGGTAGGGATGTGGTAGGGATAAGGACTTATTAGCATAGATATTGTCTACTTTGCAAATGAGGGCAGTCTTCTCAATTCTGACAAAAAATTTTGGGAAACCAATCAGAAAATTTTCGATGAAATCGTACTTCAAAGGATCATTTCTTTAGTATGAGTGCTCAAACCCTAAGCCAATTAGGCGAAGGAACTGCTCAATAGGAATATATTCCTTACTCCTCCGCCTCAAGAGGTACGTGTTCACTCCTCGCTCTACTCAGTCGGTGCTTATGTAATACTCCTCAGATTATCTGTAAATTTTGATTTTAAGAGGAATCGATATCCTGGTTATTCCATCAACCTAGGTCTTATATCAATTCCGTAACCTCTCAGACTAATAAGAGTATTTTAATGGGCCCAGGGATCACACATAATTCGATTCAAGCAATGCTAACTCTTAGGCAACGTCAAGGCAACGCATCGGCAACACCAAAGCAACACTGAATATTAGCATCAACGCTTAGGCAAAACCAAAGTAACGGTTAATATTAGTATCAACGCTTCGGCAACGACAAACAAGTGTATTGGCGTTCAATCTTGTTTTGAACATTTTTTACTTGTACTTGTTATTATTTATGGTTTAATGATTTGTTACCTTAATATTTATATACGTTAACCTTTCACCAATAGAAAGAAGCACTGGAAGTCAAACAAAAATATGCTTGAGCTGGGATGGATATTCACATTTGCAAATAGATCGGAGATATGTTAAGTACTTCTTGAGATAATATTCTTACAAATGGACGGACAGGCAGAGCAAAAACATAAAGTAGCTTAGCTTCGCTTTCGCTACTTAATAAAACCCGCACCTTGCCATATCAATGTAAGTGAGTCATATTTGAATAAGGTGGAAAGTGTTCTGACTAAAAAAAAAATATTGCAAATACATACCTTATTTACAATGAAATAAGATTGTAGTGCTTATCCCAAGTAGATCGTAAAAGAGCGTAGCTTGACATTTCGCTTAGCGGCTGGTCATCATGTACAGGAGTGGGTGAATAGGATTTATTAATTCAAAATTAGGTTGGCCTTCAGAATTCTCACATGGCTACTGGAAAGCCTTACCGGAGCAATTTTATATCCGCTAATTCTGCAGCCGAATCACTTAGATAAGGCAATATACAGGGTCAGAGGCATTTCAAATTTTATTATCGTAACTACAATTATACGCAATGTTCAATTTAGGAGAACTGAAGAGGTATTTGATCGCGCTGATTTAAAACATGACCCTTTTCGGTTGTATTGTAGGACGGACAATTCTTGCCGGCCCAAATAGCTACTGTAGTAAATAATGCCGACGTTTCAGGTCATTGTTTTGATTTCAGAGCAGTAAAAATTTTCAAATTCATTTAGGTTATAGTGAAATGTGGTAATGCGAACTTGGTGACGAGCGAGTATTACATTCTGACTAATGAATGGTTAATTTCTGTCACTTCTGTTCTGTTCTTCAACAAATTCAGTCCGGTGCCACTCAAGGATGAGCAACATTTATTGGCACCATTGGACCGTTACATTCGCTCGGCTTAGCTAAAAAAAATAGTAATTAGCTCTATACGAATTTGAAGAAGCATTCTAATTTATTTGGTCACCGATACAAAACTTACGTACTAGCAGGTGAGAGAGGTGCTTAATGGAATCTAGGTATTCAATCGTTGTTGGCAGAGCATAGGGAAGTGACACGCTTATAATATAATTACCTTCCGGATTGTCAACTGTTAACTGAAAAATAACTTGCTTCATCTAGTGGAATTGAAATTTTAATTAATCCGTAATTGACACTAGTGTTACCTGAGATTTTTTAAGGTTTGCTAATATCCAAGAAAGGACGAGAGATAAAAGTACCAGTTACAATTTGGTAATTGATTTATCACAACAATTTACTCAACAACAAAATCATATAATTTGGAAGTAGGAATAGAAGTTTTTGCGCGTGAGAGAAAATGTTAAATATCTTAATTGTTGGCATTCGCCGCTCCCTTTTTTACCTACAAATTCTATACACCCTTTGACCCAAGGATTTTGTCAAAAAGTTGCGATAAATCCCTAAAAGTTAAAATCCTTAAATCAAGCTCAACAATCCTAGTATAGTTTCACAATTAACGACGGTAGAATAACAGCCTCAGATGACCTAAAATACTAAGAATGTTATGTTTTTTTAAATAAACAAAATTCATTGCTTTTGGATGTTCCTCGTGCTTATTTTCGATGTTATGAACCCCGGAGTAGTCGCAGCGGGCCCTTATGTACATTGTAGCAAAAGAGACCTCGAGGACCTTTAAGTCCCCAAAGTACAAAGCAGCAAATTTGTTCGTTTACTGAGCTCAACGAAGTACAGGACCCTTTATTCAAAGGTAGTATATGTTAATATATGTCACCCTATTAACCTTAAAATAGGACCGGAGTTGCCCGAAAGGTTAGAGCATCAGCCTCTCTCCCCTAGGTGCCGAAGATCAAATCCAACCATAGGCATACATTTGTGTGTGCCTAGGTATCTCGATCCGCCCAGAAAACAACGCTGTTTCCCAATACCAGTGACCGAAATATGCCATTTTCGCGCATGCTCGGCGTGAGTCTCACTATCCTAACAAATAGGTAGGAGGCTCCCTGTTACAAACATACCTACATAATAACCTTAAATATTACGACCCAAAACTATTATTTTATTTGACCGGAATTTGTTGCAAAATTAATAAACCGATTTTTTTTAGTTATTCCAAACTTTTGATTTTAATGTGCAAGAAGGGTCATCGTGTTTTGTTTTGGATGTGCATCGAGAAGTCAATAACCAAAATTTCAATTTAATTATATGTTTCAATATACGTGAACTGAAATTTCAATGTGTATATGGGAAAATATTTTTTTACAAGCAAATTTCGATGTTGTTTTTTGTTAACATTTTAAGCTAGTAGGGTGACACATACTAGGACGTGCTACAGTTGGAACAATTCCCATGTTAGACGACCCTAACCCTTTCGTTCTTTAGGATGACCCCCTACATAACCGTAAATCAGATTTTTTGGGATTTTTTTAGTTTTGCATAAAACAATTACCAAGGATGGTTTCAACGACTTAAACAACCCCCTACTCTTTACCCATTGGTTGGATGACCCCTAAAACCATAAAATCAATTTTTTTTGAGATTTCACTAGTCTTGTACTAGAAAAAATAAATTATAATTCTAGTCGCCCATGTTAAATCAAAGACCATCTCCATCTCACCCTACCCCAGAAGACAAGATTTTAGAGTTCTCCTCATTATTAATTTCCAAATGCTTGACGTTCAAGTTGTCAAATTGGGAAGTTGCTTTCTAACGAGCATCAGAATCTTAAATTTATAAAATGACTGTTGGATAACTCCAAGCCAAGGTAAATTTTTCTATTTTTGTATGAAAGAAAAGTTAATAGTAACATGTTAACAGTATCCAAATGTTGGTACAGCTTAGCTGTTGTAGGTGTCAGCACATTACGCTACTTTCGTTACGTGCGTTTGCAACGGTTATTTTCTACTTAATAGCACTGTACCAATGATACCTTCGCAAAATAACATCAGGGAACGTTTAATTTATATTGAAACTATTTATATTGTTATCATCTCAACATTCTCCACAATAGTAGAAAATTTTCAGCTGAAAAAACAAAAACCTCCTCAACGCCTAATTTTCTAGAATCATGTTGCATATTGCATCCAAGCCTTGGTTTCAAATATTTATTTCCATTGAATAACACTAATCATCCACACCTTTGCAACAAAATCAGGAAACGTTTCATTGATATAGCAACTTTTTTTAATGCTATCATTTCAACATTCTCCACAATAGTTAAAAAAATTTCATTTGATAAAAATAAAAACCACATCAAATACTGATTTTTTAGACTCAGTTTTGTTTCATAGCCTCCAAACCTTGTTTTCAAAAATTTATTTGGATTTAATAGCACTGTACATTCAATACCTTTGCAACATAACGTCAGGGAACGTTTTATTTATATACAAGCTAACGTGCCCCCCGCCCTAAAACGGGAGTACTTTAAGTCACCATTTCAAGTGTTCAATGGTTAATCTTACCGTTAAATCGAAAATATTGATAATCCGTTTCATTTTAGTAATCACATTTAACTAATTGGGAATAGTTTTAAGTAACCTTAATGTTGTAGTTAGGTTTTACAAGAACTATCAATTCCATCTGTGAATTTCAATTTGCAAAAGTAAATTTTTACTATTTTTGAATTTAATCAACTAATTAGGAATTGTTTGTAAGTTTTTTGAATGCCAGAACGCTTCATGCTATCTTTACTGGTTCCTGAGGCAAAGTATTTTGTACATTTATAACTCGACCAAAATGCCACTACAGTACTATGAGTTTATAACATGATTTTACTCTTGAAAACATTGGTACAAGAGTTATATGTTTAAGAGTTAAAATACGCTGGAACTTCCCAAGACATCAAATTACTTTGTCTGATTACGTAAGGAAGAAAATTTGTATAATAACTTCAATCAAGCAGATAGAGAGGGTGGTTTCAATAAACATACACTACATACCTTCTTACTCTTTCAGCGACTCAGAGCTGGAGTTTTTTCTCACTCGCCGCTATTAAGGGAGTCCTTGGTTCGGTCCGTGTTAATTTGTAGGCATTGTCTTTGGAATTGATCTCCATGGTTATTTCTTACAAATGGCTCTTTCATTTTGCAATACCAAAACTTATACAGTGAGAAATTTGTTTTACTATATTTCGTTACTTAGATAAACATGGCCTGATCTTTTAGAGAAGCATAGAAAACCAACTTTAAAGATCGACTGGGTAGTTGTGTTTAATATATTTTTAGTAAATCGTTTACTTCCCAAGGCCCGTTGTTCCGGTAGGTGCCGAGATCTAATCCCTGCACCAGCACAGTCAGCACAGTAAAAAAAAGTGGTGGTATGGTAGTAGTGAGTGGATGCCAGGAAATTTGCGGTTGTGGAGGCTGAAGATGGGTGGGTATTCGTAAACCGGTGTTCAGTCTCTGCCTGAGCAAGGGACTCCTCGGTGGTCAACACCACATTCACTGTCCAGCAGAAAGTTCATTAGCTTCAGACCTCGGAACTTCCTCGTCAACTAACAAGCCGAAACCACCCTCCCCCACCATCTAGCACACGCAAACATTGATCAGGCCTATAGGCGAATGTCAAAGAATAAGTTGCAAGCCACGTGCCCCTGGAAATTACCCCTTACAGAACAAAGTTCAACTTTGCATCAAACCTCTCCAAGCCTATAATATTAATTGATAAGTTTCGTAAACTTTATCACACGGATAATTCTCAAAAAATCTCAAACTTAGTGCTTCACATATAACAAGGGGCAAAGAGGCATGGTTGTGATGCCTTCTATTTATTAATAAATTTATCTGTAAGCATAAGTTTATTAACCAATTTTACCGTACTTTTACTCTCATTTCAGAAGCATGGCACTTGATATAGAGATAACATTTTAAGTGTAAATTTCATATAAGAGGCCCGGCACCTATATAATGACATACCATTTTTACCGTAAATTTCATATTAGAAACCCCGCACTCATATAATAGGTGAATTGCGCATAATAGTTTTCTAGGCGTTAACGTTAACTTTAACGGTAACTTTTCACTTTACGGAAAAGTTTGCGTGAGTGTTTTATTTGCATGTTGCGTATTAGCGTTTCACGTTAACATTCCAGTGATCAGAAACAAGTGTTAAAGGCTTTTATTTTGCGGCCTTTTCTTTTTGTGTTACAGGGTAGTTAAGTGCCCCCTGCTGGTACCCGCGACTTACAAAATTGATGAACGATTAAATACCGCACTTTCTGCTAAATTCGTATACATCAAAATTATTATTTCTTAGTTCCAGGGTACTTAAGGGCCCTCTTTGAGTACTCCATATATGTTGTTACCGATGAAGTCATAGCATTTCGTGTATTTTTCTTCGTTGAATTTAATCATGTTTAAATACACTATTTAATTATTGTAGGGGTACTAAACGGACCCTTAATGGCTTGCATTTTCAAGT
The DNA here is from genome assembly GCA_021029175.1 of Bilobella aurantiaca. NCBI lineage: Eukaryota > Metazoa > Arthropoda > Collembola > Poduromorpha > Neanuridae > Bilobella > Bilobella aurantiaca. The sequence continues at coordinate 8,157 of VYYI01001233.1, forward strand.
CTTAAGGGTTCTACACAATTATGTGTCTGAAGGGTGCCGAAGTGCCGAGTGGTGTCTTCGCAATCAATGATTTAAAAATTTACGTTAAGCCAACGCTAACATGACCAAGTTAACGTGGATTTTGAGAAACGTTAACGTTAAGAGAAAGAGGTCCTTAGGTGTCCAAAAACACAGATGACTCATAGTTTACGGAAACTTTCAAACGCTAACGCTAATGCGCAATCTACCTAATGATATAACATTTTTATCGTAAGTCTCATATTAGAGAATTGGCACCTAAATTATACTATTTTTACGGTGAGTCTCATATTAGTTGCCCTGCACCTATATGACATAACATTTTTACCGTAAATCTGATATTAGATGAGAATCGGAACCAATTTGATGACTTGATATATTTTCAACAGAGTAGTTTCAGCGAGCTATTATCTTTCCTTTGCAATTATTGTAAAGGCATCATAAATTTTTAAGCAAGGGTTCGATGCTAATACATTTCTACACTACAATTAAGGTAAACTATGGTAAATTAAATTAAAATTAAATTGCGTTTTGCGGTGTACAAATTAAAAGCAACAATTGAAGTTTAAAAAACAAAGTAGCTAAAATAAATGTGTACAAAATAGTACCAAAAATTTCAAAATTGAAGTAGCCGACTTGTTATTTAAGCGGAATTGGAAATAGGGCCGAACTATGGGACAAGAATTTTATTCTAAAATCAATTTCTGTATCTTATAGAGACTTATCTGTGAGGTAATTGCGTTTTTACTCAAACATTAATGACAAATTGTTAAGCATTCGTAAATTCACAGTTAACAAATATTTTTGTGACCCATTCGCAAATTGAACTAAAAATTTTTAAAAGTATAATGTTGGTTACCATTAGATAAAGTTATATTTTCGTTGCAATGACGGCTAGGTTGAATATTTGCAATAAATTGAACTGCAAGTATTAAAATTTGGGCTTATTGCAAGTTATCACCTTTATTTTAGTTTGATTAGTTTGCTGTCACAGCATTGCTCAAAATAACAATTGCAACAAGACATTTGGTAAGAATTGATAAGAAACTTAAGGAATTTCAAGAATTAGCATAAGCATTATAATTGTGCACAGAAAAGCCACTTTTCAAAAAATTACAATTTTTATTTTACGGTAATTGGCTTGCGTTTAATTAATATCACCTATTGCTGACAATTATTTGAATGGATGCGATGCTTCTCTTATGCGAGTGTTGAAAAATAACCAATTTGACTTTTCATAAATTTCAAGATAAAGTAACCAAGGCATAAGTAAAGGCATAAATAAAATAGAACTATTACGAGCATTACTACATAAAGTTGAAGAAATTTGCTCTATAGTTTGCAGTAAACAGTGTAATGAAGGCAAGTTGTATCACAAAAATTATTTCACATGATGATATCCTGAAATTAGTAGAATTTACATATAGTTTTAGTATAGTTTCAGTAAGAGATGTCGTAGTGGTTGGCAAAGTTGCATTATTTCCGTTTCAGTTCCGTTTGTTGTCACTTCTTGCCGTAGCCTTGCTGGTTGCCCTTCTGTGAAAGCCTCGTCCCGTAAGCTTTACCGTTTGAGGACGGCCCAGGGGAGTAGGAAGTGTGCGGCGCAGTTGCACCTCGACTGCCTGAATATGACGAGCCACCAAAGTCAGACCCTCCTGTGAACCCCTCCTGTGGTGAGTTGTACTGTTGAGGTGGTGGGGGCGGGGTAGCGTAGGAGGTGGAGGGTGCATCATAAGTTGAAGACTGGGCTAGTATTCCTGCCCCAGGGGGGCCGTAACTGTTAGATGGCGTTGAGTATTGTGGAGCTGCGGTGTACTGTGTGGCAGGAGAGCTTTGATACGGCGCAGAACTCTGCCCTCTGAATCCCTGGTGCCCACTTGGAGAGTAGCTTTGAGATGGTGCGGCAGAGTAGCTTTGTTGTGGTGCTGAAGAATAACTCTGCGAGGGGGCTGAAAGGGACCGAGAAGAAGCAAAGTCATAACCAGGGGCAGAGGGGGGTGGGCCGTAGTTTGACGGAGGGGCGGAGTATTGAGAACTTGACTGTGAGGGGGCTCCGTATGTTTGGGCTGGGGGGCCATATTGAGAAGAGGGTGCTCCATAGTTGGACGAAGGGGGTGCTCCATAATTTGAAGATGGGGGTGCGCCATAGCTGGACGACGCGGGTGCTCCATAGCTTGAAGACGGGGGTGCACCGTAACCTGAACTGGCCGAGTTACCGTAACCGCCTTTACTTGGTTCAGGATATTTCGCTTCTCCTTCTGTAATGTGGAGAAAATTAGCGTTTTTATTACTAAAATATATTTCTGTACGATGATGGCTTTTTTATGAACAGCATAGAATTTTAAAATTTATAAAATTTATACTGGTCAAATTAATACTATGTATAGTTTATACATACTAAAAACATACTATAACTCTAAAAATACACTACTACCAAAATTTCTTTTATCTTTGTATTTCAAATAATATTTAATTTTGTAAAGTTTGAAAATAATATTAAAGAACAAACTGGTTGTTATGTTATAAACCGAAATATCACATGACGGTTAGCTTACCATATGTTACTTGAGCATTAAATCCGTTTTGCCAGTCAGCAGTGTATCGCACCGTTTGTGTTCTTCCGTCTGGTAGGAGCACTTTGTATTGTCCGTTGACAACGTTCCCATCACTAGTTTCCTCTCTGTTGTAGTCGTTGCCATAGTAATCTTTGACAGCGTAGGCAAAGTTGTAAGGCATCGGTTGTTCCTAGTTGTAGAATTAAAAATATATGTATAGTACAAGGCGATATAGCTATTGTTTTAAAAATAATTCTTCTTTTCATCAATTAATGAAAAGATTAGAATTAAGTAACTAGTTTGTAAAAAGTGTATTTTTTGTGTTTTGTTAACCTTTCCATATCCACCACCAGATCCTCCGCCGTATCCACCTTGGCTTCCTCCGTAGCCTTGGTTAGCATCAGAATACATGTTAGAGGATGGTGCGCCATAAGAGCTAGATGGTGCGCCGTATGAACTAGAAGGTGCGCCGTATGACGCTGACGGTGCGCCGTAAGAGCTGGACGGTGCGCCATATGAACTTGATGGTGCTCCGTATGAGCTAGATGGGCCGAGGGCATTTCCTGGTGCGCCATATTGGCTACTTGGATTATTATAAGAATTTGAAGGCGGAGATTGTGTGAATTGATTTTTGGAAAATCCTGAGCCACCACCGCTGTAGCCACCTTGCCCGAAGCCACCACCATGTCCCCCAAATCCGCCTGACACTGGAGGCTCGCCCTTTGCAAAGGCTAGGGCCAGTGTGCATAGCAAAAAAGTCTAAAAATTTTAAATTAGAAAATTAAACATAATACTAAAACAAATTGCATTGCTAGTGTAGTATGTCTGTAACTCTGCTGAATGGAATTATTGTAAAACCACATTAATATTAATGTTAATTTATAATTTGTGGTGATTTGCGTCGTTGTAAAGTGAAAAGAAAACTAATTTTTTCTAGACTAGTTTTCAAGTTTTCAAGTTTCGCTACAGAAAATTCCCTCTCGCTTTGCATAGTCCATGGAATCTACATACCCGCATATTTTAAAAATGTTCCTTGGTTAGTTTGTTATCCTTGGGATAGTTTTCGTTTGAGATTCCGATATCAACTTGACTCCCAGGAGGAGCAAAATTTGAATATTCAATAAATATTTGACGCACTTAATACAGTTGATGACTGGTTACTCTTGATGTTGATGAATGGGAGCACACGATGTGAATGATGTTGAATAAGCCCATTGATTGGATTTTTATACCGAATCGTCTGAGGACACGTTAGTTCCCTCTTCATTTGAATTAAGATCCCTTTGGACATCTTAAGTGATTTATTTGGGAGGGAAGGAATGATTCTCATTTAGTTCTCACGGGCTTCCTGCAATTGGTTCATGGGACCCCAACTCAAGTTCCCCACAGAACAACGCTTATTGATTACGCGATAATTTACTCAGTTTTACTTCTTGACTCTAAATCTTAATCTAGTTCTATAGCATTCGAATTGAACTAACTGTATTAGCCTTTCAAGAAAAAAAAATGAAACTTCCCGAATTATGCCACACTTTGCTATCATGAATGCATTTCACGGAAAAGGTAGACTTTTTATCCCAAAACCCAATCTAAGGCTATTATTGTTCAGTTCATAGAACAGTCGTAAAAGTACTGTTTCTCTGAAGTATCTTTCATTAAGTGCCTCCCGAAAGACACGGATCTGGTACTGCATAAAAAAAAATCGGACTAATTTATTTATTAGAAGGTCATTTGCTTACGACAAGATATGAGGGTTTCGTTTCAAAGCTAGCTTAACTCAATATCATTTTGTAACATATTATAATTTTAAATATTCCAAGTTGAAAATTACAAATAATAAGACCAAATATTAAATAATAAAATCTTGTTCTTAAAAATGACCGTAGAACACTTTTCTTAAAATCTATATCCGGTTAACCTAGATATGACTTTCATTTAATTTGTTCCAATTGTAATGGAGTTAAATTGGTATAGAGAAACCGACGAAATTAGCAAAATTATAAAATTGTTTTGCTACTTCATACAAGTTCATACAAGGCTTTCGGTTTGAAATGTATAAAAAAAAATTTCGTACCATTATTGCATTTGACTAATATATTGAGTAACAGATTATGAATTTAAAACTATCACAGAAAATTTCAACAGAATGAGAGTATGTGCCGAAGGTGTGGAAGTGGAGCAAATTGGTATTTATGACTTTGAGGGTGACTCTTCAAAATTAATTTTAATTCTCAGGCGTTACTTAATTTGGGTATTAATGATTTGAGCATAATTGAAGAGAGGCTTTTGGAGTTTCGGAAGTTGGTTCATCTTGAAATTAGGAAAGAGGAGATATTGAGTTAGCATTTGGATGCTGACTGCACTTGAAATATACTGAAATTCAAATGCCTCTGCAACAGAGCTCAGTGGCAGACATCAATCTAAGCTCAAGAATCTATGGGCCGAAATTAATTGGGAGCATGCACGGCGCATTAAAATAAGACAAAGACGAAGGAGCGTGAGAAAAGTCCATTTATTGCTCCTCTGTTGAAACTTATTAATACAAATTTTGGCGCAACTTCAGGTGGAAGGGCAAGAGCACTTTATTCAAATTACCTTTATTCCTAGTATTTGGGTTAAATTACAATAAGCGAAGCTTTTAAGCTCGCCTGACGCAACTTCCTTAGTGCTACATACTTGCCGATCTTATAATACTAATTGCCGTAGTTTGCAAATAATTAACCTTTAATAACTTTGTAACGCCTTTATCTAAAATTAAATCTAAACATCTAAGAGTAAATCCTAATTTCTAAAATACATGATTTTCATATACTTGATTCCGTGTAGTATTTTACTCATCGTATACTACATGTGTTGCATTGTTGTGTTTCAAGTAACTTGTATCCAGAATTGAAATAGTTTTTGCAGCTGAAATTTGGAAAATTTGGGACGCCATAGCTTCCTTTAGGTTTTTTTTTCCGTTTGGAAGAGGAGGCGGGAGACAATTCTGAACTAAAGTTTATGTAACTGCATTATTGCGATTTGATAGTAAAAGTGTTGTTGGGCAATTGGTAGTTTTGCGTTTGCGGTGTCGCACATCAAATGTCTATTATTATGCTGCCAGAGTGCCACGAAAGCTTGAAGCGGAGAGTGACAATGATGAGCTGATGTGATGATGGCACACTTTGGCGTCTTTGTCACTTTGAAACTAATTCCTTCCTATTACGCACTTCTGAGTGATTTGAAAAGGAAACCATTCTCAGGAGAAATATGAGTAGGCTTTTGATTAACAATATTTAAGTCTAACTCCTCACACAACTCACTTGAACTGACTTTACTGTATAAGCATTAGTTTTACATAAGAGTAAAAACTTCATAGCTTATATTAGAATTTAATAATTCAGCAAACAGCTAAGAGACTGAGTTTTCCGCTCATACTCATTTCTAACTAAACTTTTTGATGCATGATTAAGTGAAAAATTGAATTTCAAGTGTTTAGAACCGTTGAAATCGAAATTTACTTCAATGTCACTTTTTATTGTACATAACGACAAAAAATCCGCTCATTTTGTGTTAAAAAAAGTCATTTAAAGGCAAATTCGACAAGATAAAATACTTTACCAATTGTGTTTCCAGATCGAGGGAAAATTCATAAAAGTTAAATGCACGCATTTAGATGGTGATAAAAATATACCCATGTTTTAGACTTGTTATTTGTTCACATCTAATTATGTAGCGGAGGGTATGTGAAAGCATGTCCAATTGTCAAATGTGATTTGACATGGTTAATTTGAGAAGGATGTAAGTGATGAGTTAAGTAACTGATAAGGTGCCTTTTCATCGCACCGTTTTGATGTCTGCGCGCTCTGTTTCCCCTCTTATTGCTTCCTTAAAATTACAATTGTTCAATTACACTTTACAAATTTCAAAAGAAAGAAAAATTAAACTGACTTAGAAAATTGTGAATTTCCGAACCGCATTACAATTGAGATAGCATGTGCTGTAGAAAATTTTCATCTGTGAAATATACAAATTTTAACAAAATAGAAATATTCAAACGTCAATAGTAGTTGTAAGTTAATAAGAAAGTAAACTTAAAAATTTTTTCGCAGGTCTTTCCCTGTTATTGATTACTGTCAAATTACCCCTCCAAATAAAGGAATTTTGAAATAAAAATAGAGAAGTGATCGTGGTATCGTTTTCGCGTGCAAATGCGCAATTTATTAAGTGTGATGAGAGGAGGTATGCGTGTATTTGTCACTGTTTATTCTGTTCTAAATTGTTGGAGCTTCGTGTCAGGCTAATGTTGCTCAAGATGAGATCCATGACTTTCGAAGGCAGAGAATTCATTTCACTCGTCGCATTACCTCACCCGCATCTCGGCAATGAAAGGACGAGTGAACGTTGCAAGTGAACGTCTCTTTTGAGAGGAACAGAATCGTCACTCGCACAAACGCCTGAGTGACATTCACTCTCCCAATCTGCTCCCCATCTCTTTCTCTGAACAACCTCTTTATCCTCCATGTGTCCTCCAATTGATTCAAATAGTTAACGACCATGCATAATCAGACAGTCAACAAAAGAGGGAAGAATGAAACCATTTAGTAATTTTAGCTCCAAAACTTTTCAAAGGGACTTGCACAAGAGCACAGTTGGGAAGACCAATTCTTCATGCTTTTCAATGAGAGATAAATATTGCAATTATTTAGCTACGAATTTCCAAGCCTCACGCAAGCTTGTAAATCTACAGAGGTCGGATCTACAACAAATTTTTAGGTGTACTAAACTAGTAAAATCTATCATTTAAATTAGAGTATTGGTTGAAATTTAAGTACTTTTAAGTAGCAGTACATCACATGATTTTTCTGTCGAGCTTGTCCGTCCGTCCTACTCTAGTTTAGCGCTAGGACTGATGGAACTGTTTCAATTTTTTGGTATTATTTTTACGTCGTGTTTTTCATGTAGTTGTAACAACGCTGGATTCACATATAAACGCCTCGTAAGGGTCCACAATCAATAGGTCCTTCATGAAGGGTTAAAAATGGTACTTAAAAGTAAAACAAATATTTTGCGCGCAAAACTCAATTAGAAATGAGCCTGACGCTTAATTTACGTCTAATCTTAAGTGTCTGGAAAAGAATGTCTGGTAATGTTCAGTACTTCTAATTTGCTTCATAAAAGTTTTTTTGCTACTTTATAACATCCGTGTTGCTGTGATGTATTTTAATTGAATCTGGAATTGAGAAATCACTGGTATAGATTTTTATTAATGCCGATTGGCCATGAAAAATATCAATTTATTTCTTGACGAATTGATTTCGATTCTTCTTCGCCACTTATGATTTATGAAGGGTACGCACTCTGAGGCGTCTTTCCGAACAATCAAAGATGAGAAGTGTTGACGCGTCCCTGATATTGATCATCAACTCAACAAATGGGCAAAGAAAGACAGTAAGGTGTAATTTGGGTTCAATTAGGAAGGGAGTCAATTAATAGGCTCCAATGCCAAACTGTCCCTTTGATGCTCTTTTGTTCTCAAATTGCTACCATTTTACAGACACATAATCACCATTAAATCGCCCCAATTCTTAGCCTTGAGAAGGATGAGATCAGGAATTAGAGTTCAATTAAATGGGCCAATTTATCAATTACTACTCCGTTACTCTTCCGAACGTAAAACAGAGATAGAAGTCCTTTGGCTACTTCACCGCAAGGTTGTTTGAAGAGAACTATGCATGTGCAGAAAAGCAATGATGCAGGCCGTAGGAAGGCCAAGAGTCATTATCTTCAGGTAAAGCTGATTTGAAAAGCGGTGTCGCTTAGCGTTCGAAGAAGCAGCGATGCGTGGAGCAAAGAGTTGTAGGCCTGAGCGTGGGAACGGTGCTCTGAAATATGGGAGATTTGTGGGGAGTGACGATGACTTTTATTTTGCGTGTGCAACGAAGCTTGGAAGGGCACTTAAGCTTTTAGGATCCAAATTTACCAAGGAGCAATTAATACCTTGTAAATTTTGAGCAATAACTACTATTAGGATAATGGCGGGATAAGTGAAGTTGCGAGAATGAGCGTTTGATACGATAATTGAATCAAAAATGCGAAAGCTTAAAATTTCCGCATAAAATCAAAGTTTTTTTTATCCCAATGTTGTATACGTGTAATTTAGCTACTTAAAAACAAACATTTTGAAAAAATTCCTCTGTTAAACACAATTATATAGATGCAATTTTTTAAGTTTTTAATTAATGTAAACTGGACACAATTTTTTGATATTTCTACTTCTTTTCAAAAAAATTTCCTTGCTACTCTACAAAATAGGCTTGATTCCCCCCTCAATATCGTATTGCACTTATTCGAAATTAAAATCGCTTGCGAATTTACAAATTTTGCAAAATGCCCACGTGGGAATTTAGGACAATCCGAAAAATCATACCGCAAATGTTTATTAGGAAGCCTCAAATTCGTGCTCGTTTTAAAAAAAAAACACCAAGTACCATAAAAAACAAGTATAACTTATTCAATGTTGCTTTCTTTGTTGCAATAATTAATGAGAGCTTGTTGGAAGTAAGCTCGTGGATATTCAATAATTAAAAAAAAACATTTGTTTTTCAGAATTTTATGCCCTAGATTCTGGCCTAGGTTATATGAGAAGGCACTTTAAAATGTTTTTTAAGTACACTTTCACTGAACATAATAAAATGTGGTAAAACTGTCAACCAGTAGTGTAAGTAAGAAAATTAAATTTAAAAAAATATTAAAATCATTAGACTAGAAAATAGAATTCCGGGGTTTCGGTCAAAGCGCGATTTCCGGGTTTAGGGCTGCAGGGTGATCATAAGTTTTCGTTTTATGCAAAAGTAGGATTTGACATTGAAAGGTTATTCTGAGTTCAAGGCGCCATTTCCGAGTCAAGTGGGTTCCATGCCATTAGGTCTAAAGAAAGAGGTCTAAATAAAGACTGTTTGTAATAACTGTTTGTTTCGTGCAAAACTAGTGTTTGACCTTGAAAGGTCATTTTGAGGTCAAGGGGTCATTTCCGTGTAAAGCTGGTCACTAGAGTCTTCGGGACCATCATAGCATTTTGTTTCATGCAAAACTAGAGTTTCACCTTGAAGGTCATTTTGAGGATGAGGGTTCATTATGGTTTAGGTTTTCTCTGTCGCTCTTTGGGGGCGACAGAGGAAAGTGTCTTATAGAAATATTGATCCCCTCTGTAAGACGAGCAACTTTTGTGAGGGTCATTTTTCATATTGTAAGATCAAAGTTGTTGACCTTGACCTTTGACCCTAAAGGGGGTAACTTCCTGTCAAACAAAAATAAACTTATAGCTGAAAAACGTTTCATTTTGCTATCAACTATTTTGCTCGTCGATATCACTTTTATGCAAATTGAGTCATTTTTTTGGAAAATGTTCAAGTAATCAAATACGTGGTTAAGGAAGGTGTGTAGTTCTCACTTGTATTTTTTTCGTCCGTCAATCCATCCATCCGTACTTTTGTCCGCACAGACATGAAATTGCGCTACATCGCTGGCGTGAACTTCATTGCCTTTTGCACTTCACAAAAAAGAAGTTCACATACATGGGCACATAAAATTTGTTTTTCTGGGTGTTTACTAGTTACTAATAAGCAATGAGATGGATGGAACTGTGGTCTTTTCATTCTTTCAGTTGCGAAAATTGCATCTATTTATGTCATTTTGCGTACCCGTAGTTAGTATACGTGGTCGAGGCCCACTTAACTTTCTTGGCTGTCAGAGGATTTTTCTCAAAAGGTCAAAGGTAAAATAATCAACGTTTTTTCTTCATTAAGTATTTATATTTATATGCGGATGCAAAATTGCAACGTCAATAGGCATTGTAACCAGAGAATTTCTTTTAGACATAAATTACTTCTTATATATATCTAGTGAAAACCTTTATCTAGTATTCCTTTGGATACTTCGCATCCAATGTACAAGGAAAATTATCTTCGCTGTGAGTTCGCGAGTGCTTCCTGTATGCTTTTTGAAATAATTTTCAGGAGCAGGGTCTAGATCAGGTTCTTCTCAAAAATTTTTGTTCGTTTGAGTAAATTTCACAAAATTATTAGCTAATGCTAAGGCCTTGTTCCAGCACCTCCATTATATGATTAGCTATAGCATCAAGCCAGCGCTTACCACCTCGAAATTTGAAAAATTTAGTTGCCAATGCAGTAATGTTTTATGGCAGCGTTTCTTTCAAAAGGCCTTATTTTACTTGCTCAAAATTGTCAAAACAGCTAATTGTCACATATTTTCTTACAAAAACCGAGGCAATGAGGCTATGGCTCGAAAGACAAATGTGCCTACTCCTTAGAGTTCCTTGTTTTGCAACTTGTTAGTCTTTGCAACTTGCGTACGCATAAAAACTGAAAGCGGCAATATGTGTTAAAGAAGATAAATATGTTGTAAAACAACGGTGTTTAAAATAGGTATAATAGTCAAATTTAGATGGTAATGCAATATAGCAATGGTAAACCTCAATTCCCCAATCTTCCAAAATCATTTCAGGTACATCATTTCAGCATATGCAAAAGGCAGGAAAATGAAATTATTCACAACTGATTTGTTGTATAATACATTAGGTAGGGTGATTAACCTATTTTGCCTTAGAGTAGGCTTGCTTATTGTAGTGTATTTTACTATATTTTCAGTTATTAATACTATGCCTGGAATACTCCCTTCAACAATGCATGACACTTTGGCGGCGATGGGACACCGCTGGGTCAAATATGTGGCTGATAGGTATATTCATTCATGTTGTAACCATGACAGAAATGGTTAGTCTACGTACCCATATAGTATACTTTCCCTAACAATGGTACCAGTAAAAAAATTACCTTGTAAGAATCAGTACGAATATGGTGTATTCCTACAAATGTGGACTCTTAATAATTGATATGTTTTTCTCATTTAACGATGAGACACCATCACTTTTTTACTGTACTGACTGTGCTGGATACCGGGATTTGTGCTCGGCACCTTCCCAAGTTAGGACAAGTGTCCTAACCCTCCGGACTACGGGCCGGCCGTGGAGGTTGGACATGGGTCGTTATGCGGAAGGTGGTGCTCAGCCTATGGCTAAGCAAGAGGCTCCTCGGTGGTCAACCCCACGTTCATTGCCCAGCAGAACCCTGGCTTCAAACCTCGGAACTTCCTAGTCAACTCAACAGGAAACCACCCTCCTCTACTCATTAGCACACGCAAATAAGTATTGACCAGGTCTATAGTCAAATGTCAACGCAAGCATAAAAAAATTAACGATGAGACAAATATATTTCTGCTAGGTTTACCTAAAACGTATAACGGTAAAAAAACATGACAGTACTATATTTAATTTTATTGATAAATCAGCTTTTTAGCCAAAGATGTCATTCGAAGGCAGTTTTGTCCTAATTTTGAACTGTGAAATAGGGTCTTATACAGGGTGAGGTACTTTAGAGGGGTGTCTGTTTTAGTTCTCATTAGCATGTAAATACTCCACAAGTTTAAGACTTAAAGATTTAAAAATGGGGTCTTACATCGAGGAAGGTGTTAGGTATTGGTGGTTCAGTTGAATTCAATGTATTTGCAAATTTAAAATCTTACGTAACTTATTTTGCAAGGGTTTCAATCTAAACGTATAATTGTGAGGCTAAAATTCATAGATGCAAATATGCTCAAATGAGAAATTTGTTGCATTTAGTTTAATATTTCTCATTAAAAATATATTCTCTATATTTTCAGCACGTGACAGAATATTTTTTCCTATATTAAATGATTTGGCATAGTTAAAATGTGGACTAACATATTATTTCAATGCGAGCGACCTAGTCTACAAAATGTAAATATTGTATTTCACCTGTGCAAAATCTACATGGAAAAGCTTCTTTGCGTGTTTCTATACTAACATGCAGTGTGAAGCCTTAGTTTATTGCGATTAGGGATGGGCGTTTCCGTTTCGTTTCGCTTCCTCAAGGAAACGGAAACGGAAACGAAACGTATGACCTGGAAACGGAAACAAAACGAAGATTTTTTCTTGGAAACGGAAACGAAACGAAACGAAACGGAAACGAAACGGAAACGGTAGAAAATTCTATCAGTGCGGTATAGTGGGCACATGGGTTCGAATTTTCGTGCATATAATACACGAAAGGTTAAAAATAGTCAATGTTTATGATTCATAATCACAAATTAATATTAATTCATCTATTAAAATAAAATTTTATTATTTAAATTAATATTTTGCTACAACTTTTGCCTTAAAAATTGTACCACGTTCGGAATTTGTTTTCATAAAGTAATCCTAGATGCACAAAACCATTTTT
>VYYI01001234.1:0-21028 GCA_021029175.1 Bilobella aurantiaca
CTAAACTAAAACAAAAAAAAAATCTGTATAAATTGTCTAATTCTTTGGGTGTTCCATGGACAAAATGTCCAAGGGAACAATTAATAAACAAACAAACAAACAAATTCGAGCATGTCGTCGAGGAGCCATAGCCAAAAGTATGTTTTAATAGCGGCATCCATTTCTCGGGATTCAATGTCAAAGAAGGGGTTAAGATACAGGGTAAAAAGTACGGAGGTTTCTATCAAGTTTTTCCAGTACTTTTGGTTTTCGGTCTGACAAAAGTATACGTCTACCCATGACGCTAAAGTGTTTGATGCGATCAATTCTTCTGGTGTAATGTCATCGCGAGATTGTCGTGGCGTAATGCGCGGAAATCGCCCTTTGATATGCCGCGTCCCAAAACTGAGATGAGAAATTTGCCCGAAGTCGAATTCCACTTTTCCCGCTGTTGTTTTGCAGTATGTTATCACAGGTGAGTCTATAATAATACAAGCTTCGACAATAATTTCTTTGCCTGTGTGTTTGAAGATTATCACGATAAGATATATTTTAGAAAAATGATAAGCAGAAAAATCACAAAATACGTTTAAAAATTAACGGAGTGACGTAGACTAGCCAAAGAAGCCCGTCCTAGGACAGAAAACTTCTAAAAACTCTACATTTTTTGCAATTATTTCATTTCCAGTATTTTTTTTTCAAAGCAATTAAAACTAGCGTTCCCAGAATTTTACTTAACATTTCTGGATCCTCCTGGTTAATAGGATGGGCTAATTTGGCTAGTCCTTATACATTAAATTCAAATAGCAGGGTGCTAGCAGTATAAAGGATTTTTTGTGACGACCAAGTTTTTTATGCTCAGAAAATTTCTCTATGTTAGCGGCGAATGTCACATCACGTTACCCATTTTTCTGTTACTTTTATTGAAAATAATGCATTTATCGGCTGAAAATGAAAGCACAGATAATTTATGAGGAATTTTTCAAAACCATTCTTCCCTTTAAGGCGGTCATGTTTGGCTCTAATGTGAAATTAGTACTAACGGCCTATAAAGTTGTTTTAGAAAAAGGCAAAACAATAATAATCAAAAAGTTTACCTTGAAATTTGGAGTCAATTGCTTGAAACTTTTTCAATTCAATTGATAGTCTTCTCAGTTGACATTTTGGTTTCAAATAATAAATTGTGGACATGATTCCTTGTCTTCCAATGTAGCGAATGGCTAATTGAAAAACATGTTCACGGGACTTTTATAGGAGAAATTGCTGTTAGGTATCGCTACGTTATCGAAACAAGACGGAATTTCGTTTATTATCGTTTCACGAAAGCCAATACAACAAAAAAAGAAGTTGAGCAATTAAAAATGCAACATAAGGTTATGAAACAGTGGACTAAACTTTGTGCAAATAAGGCTTGCTCCGGCAAATCTACTTTAGCTAGAATCTTTACCATTACGTGCTAAAAAGAGAAATCGTATCGATTTTCAAACCCCAACATTAACCACTTATAAATTCGATTCGAGTTTTTGTTAGAAAATGTGCGCGTGGAGAAACAGGTTGTTAAAATCCAATTAAGTGACAAATACCATCAATATATGTTTATGCAGTTCTCTTAATTGATTTGCATAATCAGTCGTCACATTACGCAGAAAACGTATTGCCAATAACAAACAAGCCAACAATCATACAATTACTGTTTGAAAATTGACCACGTGCAGCTTCAATAACAACTGCTTGTTTTTCGATAAATTCCAGAAATCAAACTGGATTTAAAAAAATTAGTTCTGGATTGGTGCATCTTGTTAAGAATGAATTTCAGAACATTCCCATAAAGTAGCTACTACGCTACTTAATAAACCGTTGCAAACTCACATAACGTGAGTAGCGTATTGAACTAATGCAAGTATACTCGACAAGAAAGACCCCGAAAACGCCGATTTTTCGGTTTCAAGGGTCAGTTAGAGCGTCATCATCACACCGCGCGGAATGGGTCAGGCAAGGTTACTTGGCAACGAATTTATCAAGTTTAACTCCAGCTTTACAGGGTCATTTTACGGGTTCATCGCACTGCGGAGAAAGGGACAAGGGTCACTTGAGTCATTGGTAACATCATAGCTTTTCATTTCATACAAAAATTTCCAAAATCCTGAAAAATCCGAACTTTCGTGTTTTAGGTTTTGAGGGTCATTTAGGGGTGATTTTAATAATGGGAAAGTGTCAAGAGTCACGTAGGTCCTTGAAAACATTATCACTTTTCGAATTATGCTAAACTAGCCAAATTACCCAAAATCAGATTTTTCGGATTGGGGGTAATTTGAGTGTTATTGATATAAGGATGAAGCGTACACTTATTTGGTCCTTGAAATTATCATAACTTTTCGTTTCATGCAAAACTAGCAAAAAATCGACAAAACCGACTTTTTGGATTAGGGGGTCATTTAGGGGGTCGTCAAGATGAGGGAGAAGGGTAAGGACACACCATTCCCATAAAGTAGCTAATACGCTACTAAATAATTACAACAAAAACATAGCTAAAGATAAACCATAGATAAAAATATATTAAAAGTGGGAAATACGAAATAGATTGACAACTGATTTTGATAACAGAAAATTTTGGGAATGAATAAACTGGATTTGGAATTGAGATGTTCATGGTCAGTTCATGATGAAAATTTGAGCCATGACAAGTCTTTGTAAAAATATAATTCAATAATTATAATTCAACTCTGCTCCAGCATCCAAGCTGACATATCAGGAACTTGAAAAATATCTGAAACTTTTTACTTTTGAAAAAATTAAAGCATGCAGAGTCGTGCACGGCAGCGTTCTTTTGCTAATAAAAAGTTAACATCGGTATATGGATAACTTAATTTCAAAAAAATGTTTTGTTTCAAATTTATTTTTGTGAAAGATAACAAGAAAACGAGGTCATTCCTTTTTCTAATTCAAATACGATTGCGTCTCTTGTAAGTGAATGAAATTAGGCTAGCCAAATAAGCCCTTCCTTAGCCGATAGCGTCCACATACTAAATTAATATCGGGCTGGCCTGGGCTATTTTAATTAGCAGATAGTAGAGTAGAATTGAAATATGTCTAAAACAACTTCAACTTATGGCAAAATTGATTGGAAATCTTTTAATTTAATTCTATAAGTTATAGATGACCCTAATGTCTAAGTTTTATTACAGTTTGGCGACTTTGCACAACATGGTATTAAAATCATTAATACAAAACATGACATTTAATCAAGTGCAAATAAATATTTTACGTAGGGCCACTTCCATTTACGTATACTTATACTTTTGCAAATAAATTTTCAAAAACTACAGACACAATTTATTCAGTTTCATTTGTAGGGAAAAGCAATTTTATCCGTCGTGTATTCTACAATATGATGTATGTAAAACTAACACTACTCGCACTACAAACTGTTTTCTCTTTTTCAAATGTTAATAACTATGTTGTTCAGGAAGTTTTTATTGAAAATCTAAATTACTAACCTACAAACATACAACGATTGTCGCACTATGATATTTCTCGACTGTCGAAACGTAGGACTCGATCCACCGCTGCAGCCCACTTCCTTAAAACACGTTATCTCGAGTGCAACTAGGTTAGACAACTTCTTCACTCTGCAAGCACTCAAAAGGTGGGACCATGGATCACATACAGAATCTACAGTACATAAATCACGGTTCTGCTACATTTACTTGTTTCTGCTTTATGAGAAAAGTTTTGATTTTTTTGTTGGAAATGACGGATTTCCCGGTTCAGTGTGGTTTCAATATAAAGTTTTTCCATCCGACTACGTGAATTTTATTGTGTTCAGTCAAAATAAATTAAAGAATTCTGAAATTGTTTATCTTAAACAAAATTTAACGATCCCAACGATGAGAGTATTGTGTAGAATAAACTTACACAACACAACACAGCACAGCAAAAGTAAACTGAGCTTATTAGTGACACACTTAGAAATTTTTGGACCAGTGTCGTTGAATCCAGCGTTTGAGTCTACACTGATTTGTCGTTTTTATGAAACTGAATGTCAAAATCTAATTCAATCGGTTGAGCTACCAATTCCAGCAGAATTGCAACTTCCCGAAATAAGTGAATTTAAAATGACGATCACTTCTTGTGGCTCAAATCCCAATCACATTAACATAACTGATAGTCTTCTAAAAGACATATTTGGTAGCTACTCTGTCGCATACAAGCTGCGCAAATACGATTCCATTAAAATGCTACATCACTTAGTTCTCTACATGAATATGCTCGTTGCCGCCCGATCCTGCGTCCGATTCATTAGCGGTAAACCTTTGGCCGATTTAAAACATTTTATTTTGGGCAAGTTTTCAATTTTAAAAAAACAATATGTATATGGAAAACACTATAGTTCCCGATAGGTTTGGCCTTCTCGAGTTCAATTTCTACCGACGGCACTATGACACAACCAAAAGTGCAAGGGTCATAATTTATGGAGATAAATATCCACTATCTTTTGTAACCTGTGACGGTGTCCGCCAGCCTATGACGTTCAATATTTACGTTCAAGCTTTCGACAATAGCAACTGGTGGATTTTGTTAATATCGGCAGTTGTTGTTCCGGCATTTGTAGTGCTAATATCCTACACTAGAAAAATATCTTGCAAGTTAATTTGGAAATTGTGTATCAATGCCATTATATCCTCCTTGTCAGCAATATTAGACATAGGGGCTGATTACACTGAACAACTCTTTGCCAAAATTCAGCTCCGCACACAATATCGTCTTGTATTTGGGTCTTGGATTTTGGTTTTGATTGTAGTTGTAAATGGATTCAAGGGCCTTTTTACCTCATATATTTTGGCACCTACAAAAGCTGTTCATCTCTGGAAAAACATTTCTCAACTTGAAGATTTTCTAGTGCTTGTCGAATCACAATGTTTGGAAGCTTGGACACTGACTCAGGAGGTAAATCGTACTAGAATAAACATCTATGTCTGTAAAACTGGAAAATATGACGGCTTGGATATGTGCTCAAATTACGAAAGAATGAAAAAAGAAATCAATTATTTCACTAGTATAATAACCGGTGGCAATAAAAAGAATTTCAATGACAATCTCAAAAACTATGAACAACAAGATTGGAGAGATTATGACTGGAATGTCATATTTTCCTCAAATTCTGATACGCCTAGCGACCTGGGAGTTATTCCACTGAAAATAAAAAGACTCTTTATATATGACCCGGCATTTAAAAGGAGACACCTTTATAGTAATGAGGAAATACTTGAGTCCTGTCATCGTACCGTATTAATTGATAATCCCTTCACGGTAAATTTATTTATTCTCAACTTACTGATCGCAAAAATTCAAAATCGTTCGGCCAGAGCTCTTAAGGAATTCACTGTGGCACGCACTGGGTTTTCGCCAGACCAACTCGGATACGTTTTTTTCAATTACGAGGCTATGTTTCGAACTTCAAGTTTACGCATGTACCGCAGAATTAGAAGTCTCCATGAAAATGGAGTACAGGGTCTATGGCTCAAATATATTGAGTTGATGGAGAGTATGAGCATTGAGGCAAAGAGGGAGAGAGTTTTGAAATTTAAATTATTCCCTAAAAAACTTGCAATTGGCTTAAATTTGATAACCATGTTTGTTATATTAGTTGCAGGGTTTGTAATCTCATTTTTATTTCTTGTTTTGGAAAAAATAATGTTCCGTAAAGTTAATTTTGTTTTGTTACTAACAAAGAAACCCGCCACAAGACAGGAGTGTCCATCCCATAACTTTTTTTATTTGGCTTCTGGATCCATAATTCGCAGTTTAATTGAAAAAATCAATCGTAAAAATTTGAAGAGGTTTTCACTCCCTACAAAGTGTCGATTTCGAAAAATGATAGTACCAATTACTAAAATTCTAAATCGTTGTTTAGAAGTCTTTGTAAGCTTCAGAATGACAAGAAACCCTTAACTATATGCAACGCAATTTGCAAAAGCTAATTCCTGTAAATTATTAAACCAATCTGTTACTTACAACAAACTTATATAAAAATCAATAGTAAAAATCTAGTGTCAATAAACCATACCATTTTTTGGTTGTATGTAGTCTTTCAGAAATTGCACAAATAAAATTTTTTACAACCACACGTTCCATGTAGTCATGCTCAGGTTCATGTTTCAAGTCGAGTTAGACAGTCGACTGTAGTCATCAAACCTAATTGTGCTGTAAATTGACAAACTTTGACTAAAAATGTATAATACACATATCTTTATCTCGCGTCTGACACATCACAACTTCATCTTAATATTTTTAAAATAGTCGTTTCCCCTCAACTTTTGCGCAATAGCGTTCAAGAAGGCTTATAAATAATAATATAGTTCATGGACTGTTTTATAGCATATTCATTATTCGTACACCAAACCTAACGTAAAAATATTTTTATGTGGACCTGGATATTCAATCAATCAATCATCATTTCATTTGATGTAAGGCACGCCCAAATCAACACGAATACGAGAATTTAAGTGAAACATTTTATTTATAGTAACTAGCACTTACATTAGCAGCCTAACGCAAGCATAAGTCAAGTACTCGGATAAAATATGTGTAAAATGAATAAAAGATAAGTTGACATTAGTTTAAATTATTACTACTTTTTTTAAAATCAGTTCTGGATTGGTGCACCTTGATAATGATGAATAATTGTTACAAAATATAGTATCTTTTTACAACAGTAGATATGAAAATATAGTACTTCTTGTACGTGTCGTGGTCAACACAAGCGGTAGAGAGGGAATCAATCAAGTGGTCGAAAGCAGTTGTTGGTGAAGGGGGTGAAGATTTTTTTTTCTAATTTTTCAACCAATGCCTGTTTGAAACACATCAAATGTAAAGAAAAAGTACAGTCACAAGAGCGCTTAATTTTAACAAAATTCCGACGGCAATTTCTGAACAACATTTGCCACCTTTAAATTCCGTATCTAAAAAAAATTGCCTACTGCCGATACACAATTTACAATTTTATCAGCAAAAATAATCTGAACTAACTCTTACTTGACTCTAAAAACGAATCAGCAATTACTCTAAAAATTTTAAGTAGCTTAAAACACTGGTATCAAAAGGAGTTAAAATTACCAGAATTTTTCTATTGTTTGGAAAACTGTTGAAAAAAAACTACTTAAAGGTAGTCGATGTTGACTCCACTATTTTAGTGCGTCTTCTACATACTGCAAACGAGGAAACTGGTAAAGCTGTACCAGTAGTGCCTCTCAGGTATTCATTTTTGAGAATTACGAAAGTCTGACATTAAATTATATAGATAAAAAATTATTTTTCAGTGACAATACGGTACTTCTTGTACGTGTCGTGGTCAAGACAGGTTCGTTTCATGCAAAATTTGCAAAAAATCCGACATATCCGTACTTCTGGATTTGAGTTACATTTAGGGGGTCGTTAAAAGGAGGGTAAATGGAATGACCCCTATGGCCCATCTTCGAATTTGGCCTTACCGTTGACCCCTATTACCTTTAGCTGAAACAAGATTTGAAAAAATTAACTCGTTCAAGAGTTATCGCGCAACCAGATGGACCGACAGTACATTCCCATAAATTAGCTAATACGGTACTTAATAAACCGTTGCAAACTCACGTGACGTGAGTAGCGTATTGAACTAATGCAAATAGAATCGACAAGTAAGACCCTGAAAACGCCGATTTTTTGGTTTTGAGGGCTTCATCACATTGCGCGGAATAGGTCAGGCAAGGTTACTTGGCAACGAATTTATCAAGTTTAGCTCCAGGTTGTGCAATACCTCTATTGATCGTGGTTTTTAAGAAAAATAATAAAAATGCCGAGAAATATATCGAGTTGTTGATTTCTTAATTGAAGAATTAACAACTCGGCGTATTTTTGGCGTATTTCATTTCTTCTTTAAAACACGATCAACCGAGGTATGGCATAACTTAATAGAAATGCTCACAATTTCGTTGCCAAGCGACCTAGGGGCCAGGAGTAACCTGGATCATTGGTACCAGCACATTTTTTTTTATTTTACGCAAAATTTTTCAAAAACCCGAAATATCCAAATATTTGATTTTGGGGGTAATTTATAGGGTCATCGCACCTTTGGGGTGAAGTGTCGTGGTCCGTTAGGTCAATGGTACTATCATAACCTTCCATTTTATGGAAACTGAAAAACCAGAAAAAAAACATGTTTCGGTTTTTGGGGGTTATTTTACGGGTTCATCGCACTGCGGAGGAAGGGACAATGATCAAATGAGTCATTGGTAACATCATAGCTTTTCATTCCAGAAAATTTTGGGAATGATTAAACTGGATTTGAAATTGAGATGTTCATGTTCAGTTCATGATAAAAATTTGAGCCATAACAAGTCTTTGTAAAAAGATCAATTCGAGTTCCGTTCAATGTGGAGATTTGTTTAGTTTATCGGAAATCTTTTACTATTATAGGTTTTCAAGTTAAATTATGCAAATTTCTTCCTAGGGTAATTGAAGTGTTCTGAACATAAATTGCTGCGGCCTCGTCAAAATAAAAAGTTATGAATTTTTGAAAATTTTGAAATTTTACAATTTGGAAAAATTTTGCTTTAAAGGAACCACCCAGATTGTCATCAAACTTTTTTCCTACACTAATAGAAGTATTCTAAACACGAATATGAAAGAATTTTTTCCGGAAATGAAAAACCAAAAAGTTATGAATTTTTGAAAATTTTGAAATCAGATTGAAGCAGATATCGGCATAAGTTGTTTCAAGATGAGTTTCAACATCAATTTAAAAAGATGGTAACATCCCATGTTAATATCCATAACCGGCTTAATAACAATAGCATACGTTGGGGCCCTTCGGGCCCGAAAAAAAAATCCTCCTACACGCCTCCGGCGGCTGGAGCCACGAAACGTATGAATAACGCCTATATCTGCTGATATTTCAAATTTTTAAAAAATTCATAACTTTTTATTTTGACGAGGCCGCAGCAATTTTCTTTCACATTTATTTTCAGAACACTTTAATTAACCTAGGAAAAAATTTGCATAATTTAACTCGAAAACCTATTATTATTATTAACAGATAGTAGAGTAGAATTGAAATATGTCTAAAAACACATTCAAAATATCGCAAAATTGATTGGAAATCTTTAATTTAATTCTATAATTTATAGATGTCCCTAATGTTTTTTCCAGACTACAAATGTTATGAAAGTTTCATTAGTTTGGCGACTTTGCACAACATGGTATTGAAATCATTAATACAAAACATGACATTTAATCAAGTGCAAATAAAAATTTTATGTAGGGCCACTTGCATTTACGTATACTTATACTTTTGCAAATAAATTTTCAAAAACTACAGACACTCAGGTATAAATTTATTCAGTTTCATTTGTAGTGAATAGCAATTCTATCCGTCCTGTATTCTACAATATGATGTATGTAAAACTAACACTACTCGCACTACAAACTGTTTTCTCTTTTTCAAATGTTAATAACTATGTTGTTCAGGAAGTTTTTATTGAAAATCTAAATTACTAACCTACAAACATACAACGATTGTCGCACTATTATATTTCTCGACCGACGGAACGTAGGACTCGATCCACCGCAGCAGCCCACTTCCTTGAAACACGTTATCTCGAGTGCAACATGGTTAGACAACTTCTTTACTCCGCAAACACTTGAAAATTGGGAAAATGGATCACATACAGAATCTACAGTATATAGATCACGGTTCTGCTACATATACCTGTTTCTCCTCTATGAGAAAAGTTTTGAATTTTTTGTTGGGAATGACACATTTCCTGGTACAATTTGGGGTCAGTATTACGCCTTTCCATCCGATTATGTGAATTTTATTATTTTCAGTCAAAATAAATCACAGAATTCTGAAATTTTTTATCTTAAACACAATATAACAATCCCAACAATAAGAGTTTTCTGTAGGATTAACTTACACAACACAACACAGCACAGCAAAAGTAAGCGGAACTTAGTTGAAACACACTTAGAGATTTTCGGACCAGTGTCGTTGAATCCAGCGTTTAAGTCTATACTGATTTGTCGTTTTTATGACACTGAACTATGTCAAAATCTAGTCAAATCGGTTGAGCTATTAATTCCAGCAGAATTGGGAATATATGCAGAAATAATTGGGACTATAATTGCGATCACTTCATGCGGCTCAAATCCCAACCACATTAACATAACGGATCGTTTTCTTAAAGACATATTTGGTTGCTACTCTGTCGCATACAAGCTGCGCAAATACGATTCGATTAAAATGCTACAACGCGTCGTACTCTACATGAATATGCTCGCTGCCGCCCGATCCTGTATTGGATTTTTTGGAGATCAACCTGTGGCCGATTTAAAACATTATTTTTTGGGCAAGTTTTCCATCTTTACGAACTCTATATATAGGTTTAATGTTTGCCCTATAGAATTCAATCTCTACCGATTGCACTATGACATAACAGAAACAACCCGTTCGAAAAGGGTCATATTTTATCGAGATGAATCACCACTATCGTTTGGAACCTGTGACGGTGTCCGCCAGCCTATGACGTTCAATATTTACGTTCAAGCTTTTGACCATTGCAGCTGGTTTTGGATTTTGTTGATATCGGCAGTAGTTGTTCCGGCATTTGTAGTGCTAATATCCTACACTAAAAAAATATCCTGCAAAATAGTCAAGAAATTGTGTATCAATGCCATTATATCCTCTTTGTCAGCTTTACTAGACATAGGGGGTAATTACACTGAGCACCTCTTTGGCAAAATTCAGCTCGGCACACAATATCGTCTTGTATTTGGGTCTTGGTTTTTGGTTTTGATTGTAGTTGTAAATGGATTTAAGGGCCTCTTCACTTCATATATTTTGGCCCCAATAAAAGCTGTTCATCTCTGGAAAAATATTACTCAACTTGAAGATTTTCTAGTGCTTGTCGAATCACCAAGCTTCGAAGATTGGGCATTACAGCATAATTTAAGTAGTACTAGCATAAACATCTATGCCTGTGAAACTCGAAACTATGACTACTTGGATATGTGCTCAGATTACAAAAGTATGAAAAAAGAAATCAATTATCTCACTAGTATGATAACCGGGGGCCATACAAAGGGTTTCACTGGCACTTCCAATGAAATCTTTGGAAGTCGTTGGAAGTATTCTAACGACTGGATTGTCATATTTCCCTACAATTCTGATGCGGCTAGTGAACCGGGAATTATTCCACTTAAAATAAAAAGACTCTTTATATATGACCCGGAATTTACCAGGAGACAATTTTATAGTAATGAGGAAATACTTGAGTCCTGTCATCGTACCGTATTAATTGATAATCCCATCACGGTAAATTTATTTATTCTCAACTTACTGAACGCTAAAATTAAAAATCGTACGGCAAAAGCTCTTAATGAATTCACTGTAACACGCAATGGGTTTTCGCCAGACCAACTCGGATATGTTTTCTTCAATTACGACGCTATGTTACGAAGTCCAAGCTTACTCATGTACCTCAGAATGAGAAGCCTCCTTGAAAGTGGATTACATGGTCTATGGCTCAAATATATTGAGTTGTTGGAGAGTATGAGCATTGAGGCAAAGACGGAGAGAGTTTTGAAATTCAAATTGTTACCTAAAAAAATTGCAATTGATTTAAATTCGATAACCGTGTTTATTGTATTAGTTGCAGGGCTTGTAATCTCATTTTTATTTCTTGTTTTTGAAATAATGTACAAATGGAGACTATTTTTAAAAAAATTATTATTTCATATGCTTAGTTTAATACCGCAGTTTACAGATTTCACAAAAATAAAAACTTGAGCACCACTCCTGGTGAGTGCTTTTTGCAAGATTCCTCTGGAAATAGAGAATTCTGATAGTACCATTCTTGAATGCGGTATGTGCGGCCATGGTTTACACAGTGCTTTATGCAGGTCAAGGAAAGTTTTTTTCTAAATACCTAGACGGTTAATGATCTTCAACATGCCCGAACTATAGCGCGGAACGTTTCGGGCATGTCTACTAGGGAAGTCCGCTTAACTCGAGAATCAAATTTAATAGTTTAGGTAACTGGTACCTCATTACCAACATTGATCTAGAAGTACTACCAGTAGTGACCTGTTCTTGTCAATACGAGCGAACATACAGATGAGTTCAGATGTGCTTAACTTTATAACCTGCTCTAGAAAAGAAGTTAGCAATTTCAATATAAATGCCATACTTTTTCTTTTTCAAAAAGACATATGGATTGGAATTGTTGCGGTTCTGTTATGTTATACAACATATGCTCTTTTGCCATTCTTACAAGGATGCACGGAAACATATGTTTTTGTTAAAAATACGTATTTAGTAAAGGTTCATCTTGTACAATTCTATGCCTTTATAAGTGTATTTTTTTATGATTTTGATTGCGTTGAAAAAATTTACTTTTAAAAGGAACTCCTTTAATTAGACAACAAATGTTAATTCGCCATAAAATGTTCCTTCATTAAACAAGCTTGTGAAGCATTAGCCACTATCCTTATGTTTTAGGGAAGTGTACTGATAGTCAGTGCGTACTTTGCGTTCAATCAAAATGAGTTTGTTCCCGAATAACTCCTGGGCAACGATGGAAATTTTGACCCAAACATGGTACAAGAGATGCACATTACTTTTGGAACAGGTCTCAAAAACAAAACTTTTGTCATAAACCGTACAGTAAACTTGTTGGTATAACCTAAGAGTTCAATTTTTTTATGATAGGGCTATAACCGCCTCTTCTAAGTAAAAGTATAATATTACCAATAGGGTTTGCATAATTTTATTGTTTTTTTTTACCCAACCAAGACAATTGCCAAAAGCATGTTTGTTAGACGTGGTTTAATTAAATACACATTGTTAGTTTTATTCTGTTTTCTCACTTCTTCTTGCTCACTCTTAAGCAGGATGTCCTGGTGGTTTAAACCAATTGGTCTAAACCAATAGTTTAAACCATGGTTTAAATCGATTGGTTTTTATAAATAAACCATTGGTTTAAACCAAAGCTCTAAAATCACCCGTAATTCAGTAAAATTAAAAAAAATTGACTTTTCCAAAAAAAAAATTCACCAACTACATACCCAAACCCTACCTAACCTCAAAATCAAAGTCATTCTTGCTTTCGAATGAGGCCTTACCGAAAAATTTTACCGCGTTAAAACGTTCCCTTGAGCTTGCGACAATAGATTTTGGTGGAACGCAGCTTTGCTTGTTCAGAAATTTGTCGCTTCTAGACAAGAAATTAAGGATAACTGACCATAGGAGGGGAGATATGTGTCATTAACAAAGTTTACACTTTCGGGTCAACGACACACTGAAGATTTTTATATGGTCTACTTGAAATTTTGGTTTAAACCAAAAACAGACAAATTAACCGTGGTTTAAACCAAGAAACCGGTTTTTTGGTTTATTTAATAAATCCCAAATAAATTGAAACCATGCTTTTAAGACCATAATGCATTAGATCTATGACCAAGAAAGAGACAAATTAAGTGGCAAGTTGCCCACAACTGGAAAGACAATCAATAACTGGGAAGCAACTGGTCGGGACCGAGTCACCGTGAACCCCCCTCTCAAATGACCAGCTTCTAATTAAAATTGGCTAACTAAAAACCTTCAGTGCCGAAACATATGCACCAAATTGCCAAGCAAAAACTACACTGAAAGTGAGGCACATCCACACCACAAACGTGATGTGCTTGCATAAATAGCTTGCATGAAAACCTGCTGGTTGTATTTGTTGCTCTCTAGCTCATCCCAAGATTCACAATCTTGCCAAAGAAGCCTTCTGTTTCTAGCAAGTCTAGTTTTGGTCTACAAACCTATACATACTATATACAGGTACTATCGAAAAAGTATCTGGTGGCTACAAAGTCATACCTCAGATTCTAAATGACGCGATAATTAGGCAAATACTCTATCGCAGTCACTTGGAAGCTAATTCAAGTTGTGATGACCCGGAATAAAAAAAATTTATAATCAGTATATTCACTCAGCAAGTAAATTTATTTAGTTGTTACTTCACTTACTTACAAGGAATGGTTCGCTTGTGCTACATAGGGCTACAAAGAGTGAAAGTTGTCAATGGTACAGTGAATAGGCACTTGATAAGCTTTTGAATGTTTTAATAGTTACTTCATCAATGCTAATTGGTGATACGGTGGAGAATATGCTGGACACTGGAAAATTTAATTAATAAACTAAGTTAGCAAATTTTTACTTTCAAGCGACTATTTTCCCAGTTAGGCATTTTAGTAATCAATTCATGTCTTCAGGTGCTCGTAAAAGTGAAAATGATTCAATTTCAAGGCCTCGTGGAAAACAAAATGAATTAAGTTTTCAACAAATTCTTACCAATAACAATAAAACGAGTTGCTTTGTTTTTCAAATTGAGCTACCCACTGTAGCTCTACGTAAGTTCTCTAGCAAAGGAGGTCCAATCATGAAATAACTGTCATTCAAGTTATCGTTTTAAGCAAATTAGTTAATTAAATGGCCATTTGCATACATTTTTTTAAGTCGGTCTCCTGGCTTTTTGGCCTCAGTTCGTCCGATCAGCCACAAACAAGTATTTGCTGTTGGTTTTCCCCTGAAAGGAATTACCTTGCCTCTGACTTTGTGTATGCCCGTATCTCCGTAATTGGGCATACAGAGTCAGAGGATATAGAAATTTCCCAATAGGTTTCCCAACAGTCTTTGTCAGAATTGACTACCCTCTTTAGAATAGAGTCACTTGCAGTTATTAGGCGAAAGTTACGGCCGTACCTCACGTCAGTTTGGTGTCCTCAGCCTTTGTGCTTTAAGCCCGTAAAACAGATGTATGTTACGGATAGTCTGTTGTGCCAGCTTGATGATAACATCTATGCTAATGAGCTCCTTATTCCTAGTCTCTGCTTTACATGTTGACCATCCGCTTTGCGAGAATGCCAAATAACGCTAGTCTACCTTGACATTGTGGGAAGGCAAAAAGTAAGGTTGGCAGTGTTATCTACTGCGCTAGCTAGGGCCTCTTGCCGAAGATGCGCAACCAACTGCCTTATGTCTTCCCTTTATCTCCCCTCGCGTTAGCTTCTCCCCAGCAGAAGCAATTTACCTGGAACTGACTAACCTATGGGAAAGAAATCGTGCAGGGACTCACAACAACTCTCATTATCTCTTAAATGCTAATTAACCTAAGCTCAGCTCAGTTAACTAACTCTGAGGCAGAGCACTCGCAAGGCAGGAGGCAGGGATCGAAGACGCTTCTCCACCACTTGTGGGAAGGCAAAAAGTAAGGTTGGCAGTGTTAACCACTGCACTAGCTAGGGCCTCTTGCTGAAGATGCCCAACCAACTGCCATATGCCTTCCCTCATCTCCTCCCGCGTTAGCAGAGCCAGATGCTGGAGGTGACGAGGGAGTGGCACAGGTCCTTCCAAGTGGCTTTCGGAAATGCGTCTCCCGGAGCTTCTGCAAATGAGTGGAAGCTAATGGGAAAATTGGTAGTGTGCAGAGGATCAGCGAGGTTGTTTGGTGTGGCTCGATGTGTAGCTCCTCCTCTGTATTGTGTCCGGTGAGCCCTAGAGGGAGTCCTGGGCACATTGGAGGGGAGGAATTGACGCTAAGGGGATTAAGGGTCCTCTGTAACCCTTCAACATCATATACATGTACGTGTATATCCAGTGCATGTACATCCTGTACAGTTGAAGTTTCATTGTACAGGTGTATTCAACGAAACAAAAAGGCTGTTGTGGTGATAACGTTCACACAGTGACGCATAGCATTAGAGTGAGTTGTTGAGGTCTCTGGAGCAAGAGGCCCTGGCTAGCGCAGCGGATAAAACTGCCAACCTTACCTTTTGCTCTGTTGGTCACAAGTGCTGGAAGTGCGGCGACCGAGCGCTACCTTCGCCGTCTTCATACGGCAAGGTCCTCTGCCTTGCAAGTTGCTTTTTCTGCTGCCAAAGCAGAATAGATAATGCTTAACGTGTCCCATTTGTTTATGAGTTTTATAGTCTACTTAGTTACTAAGACCATAAGAAGCCAAAGCACTCGCCTAAGCAAAACATGGTTGAATAAAATTAACCAGGACAAAAATACAAAGTAACTACAAAATTTAGCCAAAACCTATGCAACGTAAATTTAATATAGTAAAACCCGACTATTTTTTTCGATAATGCGTGAGGAATCAATGGGAAGGGGTAGTGGGGGTGAGGCACTTTTTCGCAAAAATTCATCATCATGCAGCTTTTATAATTAACTTGAATTGGACATCCTATTACATTCTATTTGTTGAAATAAATGAAGAAAGAGAATTCCCGCCTGTGCTAGGACGGCCATGTTGCTTTTAGTGCAACATGGTAAGCCGATGGATGCGTAGATCCAAATGCGGAGTCACAATAGCGTAGGTGCCCAGAAGCGTGTAACCAAAAACATAGAACTTGAAACAAAAAGGGTGAGTATAAAAAGTGAAACTGAAAGACGACGCCAGAAATACATGACAAAAATTAGGACGGTTCAATCTACTTTATATTAATCACTTTGTCATGCCGTACTTTTAATTATTTGTTGTGAGTGCTTTACGGTTATTTTCACACCCGATTCTTACTCTTCGTCCAGCTCCAATAGATGGGCATTTAAAATACAATAAATGACCTTTCTTTGAAGAATAAAATAGGGGAGCATTCTAGAAATTTAAATAGAGTCCTCATGTCCTAGGACGGGCTATATTACAAGTATTACACAAATTAGGTAAATTTCGAACTCTGAAAAATTATTTTCTTGTCAAAGATATTCAAAAGCAGTCTGCATCTCCAACATTCAGGTAAACAAATTTGTGCATGTTTCTCCTATTCTCGTTTCATTCAAAACTGTGTTGACAGTTCCCCACATACACTTACCCCATACTACAAGGCTTTTTATTGTGACAGGTCACAGACTTGCCACAAGAGCGTTAACCAAGCTAACTGTGATTTTAGAAGATGAGCCAAAGTGGTACTGGAAACTTAAAAAAAAGACCAAATCAGTTTCTTTGCCTTACTGAAGTTCCGAAGCTCCTGCTGACTGACGAAAAAAGGGTACGGCAAAGGTTCTTAAAGAATGCACTGCGGCACCCATTGAGTTTCCTCCAGAGCAACTGGAGTCGGTTTTTTTAGTTTTACGGGGCTTTGTTTCAAAGTACAAATTTCTGCACGTACAATAGGGTGAGAAGCCTCCTTGAAACTGGAGTACATGATCCATGGTTCAAATATATGAGAATGTTGGAATGAGCTTAAATTTTATAACCATGCTTAGTAATATAGTTGTAGGGTTTGCAATCTCTTTTTTATTTCTTGTTTTGAAATATTGCTACCAAGAGTGCACTTTATGTGCACCTAAACCAGCAAAGAAACCGGTCTTACGACGGGATATCCGACGATTACCCTTTTAAGGGACCCGACTAATCCTCGGATTTTCATGGTCTAATCCCCGGACTCTTCAGACTTTTGGCCTAATCCTTGGAATTTGGGTCTAATTCGCAAAAACTTTTTTTTTAAATTGCAGAAATAAGCATTTAATACCAAAATTTCTACTCAAAACAACGTGTTAATATTGCTTGAATCTTCTTAAAATCATAAGACATTTCTAGTGCGGTACATTCACCTGCTTGCTGTCTGTTAAAAATTGAAATCAGCAGTGCTCTTTTGCTATTAAGATATTAATATGCAATACATTTTCGATATTAATTTAAAATAAATGACTGTTAATCCGAGGGAAATAGGTTCCAATTTGTTCAACAGTTCAAGTTTAAATGTTTTATCAATACAAACACTTCATATTGTTCTGAGTATAAGAACTAGATTTTTTGCAGTAGAAGTGTTATGCCAACGTTAGCTCCAAGAATAGTTATTGATTGTTTTTCTGCAATTATTAGCTTAAAGTTAAAGGAACCTAATCTGACATTCCTGCATAGCGGATGGTCAACATGAAAGGAGAGGGTAGGGATGTGGTAGGGATAAGGACTCATTAGCATAGATGTTGTCATCAAGCAGGCACAACAGACTATCCGTAACATTCCACTGTTTTACGGGCCTAGTCCACAAAGGGAGGACACAAACCTCACTTGAGGTACCGTAGATTTCGTCTAATAACCACAGGTGACGCTATGCTAATGAGGGTCGTCTTCTCAATTCTAGCAATGACTATTGGGATACAAATCGGGTAATTTGCATATCTTCCGACTTTGCATACCTAATCACGTACTGTAAAAAATTATCGAGTTTTTTTTTATTTTTTCATTTATAATATGGACAATGGCCTCTGTTTCCATGTCGCGAGAAAAACTTTTTTAATTGCCGGACACGGACATACACAAAGTCAGAGGAAGATATAATTCCTGTAAGGACAAAACCAAGAGTGAAAACTATTCTCATGCTGGCTAGTGGAGTGAGACTGAAGCTCTTAACCACTAGGCCAGTCCCGCCATTTGTATAAGTAATAACGTGGATATACTTTTCCACCCGTAGAATAGCATTGGTTAGACGTATTGTAGGGGTACTTAAGAGTACTTCTACTCTAATGCTAGAAGTAGTAGGGAACCTGTTTGGAGATTGTTGAGGTCATTTCCGGTCTGTCGTTAATCTTGGAGAATCCTGGAGAGGTTTCCAGTCAAAGGAAGAGAGAGTAATTGACCATGAGCTGTCCAGAATAAGGAGGTTTTGTAGATTTTGAGAGGGTACTGTGTCCATGTACATGTGCTTGTCTCCAAGTCATGTCCATTTCCGACTGGACATTTGAGGGGCGAGATGATTTGGAGTATTGACAATTGAACTTGTCAATTAACATAGTTGGGTAGAGCGTCACGATGTCTGTTGCAAAAAAGTTAAAATTTTACGAACGTTTCGAGGGTGTGGAAAATTCATTCAGTTTGGATTACCATTATTTTGTGTCTGTTTCTAGGTTTTTGGACATTACAAGTCATAAGAGTCAAAGGCATTTTTCAAATTTCAGCTGCATGATTTATGTTCTGATTTTGACAATTGTAGTTCTATCGCTTGACGATCGTAGTAGTGCAGTGAAAATATAGTAAAATTCTATTATTTTTATAGAGCATTTGTGTTTTGCTAGTTATGCTAAAATGTCATGGATGCTAACAAGTTTCTACCATATCCTACTTTATTCTGCCTTCGGAACATTATCCGCACTGTACACACTAACAGAGGTTGATGAAAGGAACCAGATCGTTTTAGCATTCTCTTTCATCGGATCAGTTACTCAGGAAGAGAAAACAAACGTTCCTCATTTACTGAGAGCCAAATTAAGCTAGGTTTTAATTATTTAACGACGTGTATTTACTATACTCAAAAGTTAAATTTTGGTCTTTTGTTCTATTATTATATACTAGGGACACAATAATTTTTACTACGAGTATGGATACAAACCTTCTAAATAAGGATTCAGAAGAGCCGTTAGGGGATGTAGCGTTTTTGCTTAGACGAATTAGCCCAGCTCAACACACTGCACATATACGTTGTCCTCCTCTGGTAGACAGTGCTAAATGTTGGACTTTACTAAATGCCAAGTTCTGCACAAGGTTTGCTCCTGTTGGTAGTACTCACGCTTAAGAAGCAATAGTGTACTCGGCACGTGTCCGTGATGAAATAAATCACTCAAACTAAAATAGTTCACAGAATTGGGACAACATTTCAAAAGGTATGCTAGCTTGCTAAGATGTTTATTGTTACCAATAAAAATATTGCCATTATATTATGCAAATTAGTTAGTATGTTACGCGACATTTCTTTAATTTAATAGGAATAAAAGTAGGTTAATTAAATAAGAAAGTATAATTGAGACATTTATATAAAGCAGTGGTGGTGGTTGGTGGGGAATCGTCCGGCACTTCTTTAAGTAAGCTTTTCCGGTAGTAAACAGGAAGAAACGCTGTCTCCAATTGGTGAGACATGTTGCTATGAACTCAAAAATTGCAGTTCGAGTCCAACCACCTTTAATTAGTTATTTACAATATACTTTTTCAAAGGGCTGAAAACTATTGTCCGAATGGCTCAATTTTAAGGCTCAATTTGTGATTCCAATTAGTTAATCGTGGTTTAGCAATATAGAAAAAGTAAAATCTATTTAATTTAATTACATAATTTTTATTTAAAAAAACGTTATTAAACATAATTGGTTAAGCCATAGTAAAATATACGACCTGCGAATTGCTTAAAGCAAATCATAATTGCTTATTGTTATTAACAGTTATCAACAATTAAATGTAGTTTATTAAGTAGTTTTACATGGAATCGGAGTTTCTTAAGGACGCTGTAGTTAACTGTGACTTCCAAATAGCCTTCGTAAAACAATTTCTAATTGAATGCCTTCATAGAACAATCCTTCATCTGCAGCTTCAACAAATTCAAGTTTGACTTAGATACAATTATGTTATCTTAATTTTATAATAATACTAAAACTTGGATAAGTCTACAATTTTCAGTCTGTTTTTTATGATAGCAAATTGACGCTGGAATTCAGCTTGATTATTCCAAGGCGTGTGACCGTTGATGTAGCCTTCGTGGCGGGTTTTGGAATCCAATGAAGGATACCCCCGCCCCCGATACCAATCGCGGTCACAAAGGCCACCACTCGAATCGAAGTGTTCAAGAAAAAAAAAATTATGAGCTACGAATTTCGATTCTCCGAGTTCTTTTAACCAGGAACAGATTCAGAATCCTTCGGACCAAGGTTAAGGCTCAAGAATTTAAGAGGGGTTTCCTTTTAGCGCTATGACTTCGCTCACTCACACGCAATTATTCCATTATCTCTATGCTTTTACAGTGCTTACCAGTTAGCCTAGAAAGGCTACGTGATTGGGTCACTAGGGTGCCCGATCAGGTACCCTACACATCTTACTACGGACCCTAGTGACCCAGACATGTACTATTCAACAAAACCATTGGCGGTGTTGGCCTAGTGGTTGGAGCGTCTGTCTCTCTCCACTAGCCAGCGTGAGAACGGGGGTTCAAATCCCCCGATCAGCCACAAAAAAGTCTTTGCTGTTGGTTTTCCCCTAAAAGG
>VYYI01001235.1:0-21009 GCA_021029175.1 Bilobella aurantiaca
GACACTGGCCAAAACGTTTTTTTGAATTTGGCGCCGTGTTTGTGGCCATGGCATGAAAACCAAATTGTGCGATAATTGGCGTACCATAGTGAGTGTTTGGGCAAAACTTGGTAATTTTCTGAATTTAACAGGTCGTGCCGCCTACATGTAAGTGCACCGTGCCTACATGCATCGTAAATGTGTGACGGCGTTCACGACCACGGTGCGACAACGGTGGTCATAGTACGTTACACGTTTCACGCCCCCTGGTGTGTGTCGATTGTGCGCATTGACGATGGAAAGGAAATCTAGAATTGAATAATATTTCCTGGATATCACTCAAAGTAGTTTTCAAAATTTTGAAAGACAATGTTTTGAATTTCCAATTGTATTATGTTTTTTTAATTTATAACTGAGAGTTCACTGTTTCAAGTTGTCTTAAATTTAAATAAATTTTTTAAACGTTCTATCAGGGCACGCATAACTTTAACTGATTTAATTGTAACTGGTTTTTCATGAGACTTCATTTGTGATTAAATTTTAATTGTAATAATTTAATTGTTCAATGTTATGAAATTCTTTTCTTTATGCAAACCAATTGACAAAATTAGTAGTTAGGTAAGAGCGTCGAAGGGGCTGTTAGCAGTGATTAATGGGGTGGGTTAATTATTGGGACGTCGAAGGGACTCTAGCAACAAGATGGGACAAGGTATCTCCCCCCCCCCCCCCCCCCCCCCCCCCCCCCACCCCCCCCCCCCCCCCCCATCGCTTCGTTTATGACACAAGGTATCGGTCTTCCCTATATGCGTCGAAATTGCTTTTGGCTGTAAGCAAAGGGCCTAAGTAAAGGGCCCCAAAAGTGCCCAAAGGCTACCCTTAGCGATGGACATTTTTTGTTGCGATTTAAGGAACATGGGAATGGACCCAAAAGATATGAGCCTTATCTTACGTTGTATCTCAAGCAAAGCAAGGAAAGCCTTTCTTCCACAATTAACAGTGATAAATTGCCTGAAGCTAAACAATCATAAATTTTGTAACTTCAATTGTAAAACTAATTAGCATTTAATTCAAAAAATATTTAGGTAAGCATTAATATTGAGTTGTAGTAGAGTGATTGTTATCTTTTGCGATACAAACTTTACTTGTCTTAAAGCAATCTGGTAAATGGTTAAATTTCAAGCTAACTAATTGAAGTATAATCTGGTTAATTAGCAATATTTTAGGTAACACTTTATTCATTCAGCCGTTCACCTCTCTTAAATTTAATTGTAGTAGAGTATTTGCTACCTGTTTCACATCTAACCATCAGCTTTTCACCAAGTTTTGATTTTCACAACTACCTAAGTTTTAATTAATTGTAGTAGAGTGTTTGCTACCTGTTTCACTTCTAACCAAAAATAAGCTCTGGAACATTACTGAAATCTACTATTTCCAAAGTAATTATCTTCACAATGATATTACTTATAGCTGAATCAGGATTGAGGACACTCATGCCATTAACATGTAAAAGGATGAGTAAAGTGAGGACATTGGAGTAAAGGTAGGACAATATGAGGTAACTCTGTGGGTAGGGCAGTTATTACCCAGTGTGCATGATATGCAACTCATACCCCAAAAGGCTGTTCATGGGCTACGACACTTTGTTACCTATAATTCCTCATGCAATGCCAAACCAATAAGACTTTTGAAATTACACTCTTATCCTAGGTACCATCACTGGAATGTGCAGGTGTTCGCCTCCATAAAAATAAAACAAATAACTGCTCAGTTAATTAGTATAATTAGTAATGGACATATATCTTTTTTTTTGTCATATCACAACACGAGAGTGGAAGCTTTTGAACTTTGAAACATAACATAAGTTGTAAGTAGGAATCGACTTTTAGTTTGAAAATTATTAATGTCTGATTACATATATTGTTCGTTCATGTCATATCAAAATATAAGGGTGGAGGTTTTTCTTTTTTTTCAAATTTGGTGCATAACATATGTTGAAAAATCGTATCGACCTCTTATTTTAGAAACAATTAATTTTGGCTATTTCTGTTTTGTAAAACAATTATAGCATCATAAGCTCCCAGGTTAAGTTTTTCTGAAAATTGGGGTTGGAGAGTTCTCATAGTATAAAATGCGGAAACCTGACTTAAGTTTCCATAAAGAACATACGGAACCCTTACTTAGTATTATACTGTCATAGAACTTGATGTAAATGTCATTTCTAAAGGTATATAACACATACATATATATGTTGACACATATTATTAAACTACCCATTCAAAATTCTTACCGCCACACTTAGTTTATTAAATTTCCACCGCCGCCACGTGTTCAAATTTAAACACCACGTGGTTTTTCTTATATTCCACCACCGCAGCTCATTCAATGACCGCCGCAGTGTGATTTTAAATTTACACCACCACATGGCGTTTCTTACATTCCACCACCACCGCATATGCATAAGTTTGCCACCACCGTATAAGTAGTGTATATTTTTGTTTCAAGTGTCATTCCCATTTGACATCTTTTGCTGAGTGGACGAACCCTTAGTCTTTGCATGTAATTATATTGTACAGAAATCATCAGCTAATTAAATATTTTGTTGAGAGAATTTCCAAAATGAGTTATAAATGTAACACGTGTTCTGCATCATTCACTAGACGAGATACTTTGTATCGTCATCGAAGGTCAGTACACCCTTATGAAGCTGTCAAGCAAGATGAAGTGACATATCTTAGCGATGCATCAGACAAATCATCGGACAACGAAGATGGGTCTGAACACTCTCTCGAGGGGTCGGAGAAAAGTAGCGATGAAAATGGATTAACCAAATCTAGCATTTCATTAATTTTACATGCATTGCACAATGCAGATACTGGATATCATAGTTTATGCCTTGAGCAATTTATTCAACTTGTGAAAGGATCAGATCCAGATGATGACGCTTCTTCCAGAGCAACGGAAGAAGACGAATCCAACCCTGAAGAGGAGATGGAATCTGAGATTTCAGATGCAGAAGAAAGCGACAAAGAAGACATGGAGACAGAGGAATGTAATCCAAAGTTGTCGCCACATCAGCTTGAGTATTTAATTGCAGTTGTAAAAGCAGGAAAACGAAATGTATTTACATTATCAAAATCTGGATTTTTGAAAATTCTACGAAAATTATCCTAAAATTAGTTAATAAGTTATGAATTTTGTAATCGAAGTGTTTTTCAATACAAAAATTTTTTTTGAAATAAATCATAAATAACCAAACAACAAATTCACAAAATTGCATATTAATTTTTATTGATTTTACCAATTGAGTAAAATATTGCATATCCATAATTTTTTTTAAGAGTTTTATGTTTGTAATTAATTCGCCGTTCAAATAATTCACATTTGAAAAAGTACAAACATTTTTGCATTATTTATTATTGATTTTGCAAAACAAAATGTGTATCGTCAAATTTATTTAAGAATGACGACTTTTCATTTGTCACACAAAACATTTTGCAGCGGTGGTGGCGTCAGTGATTCGCCTAATTAGTTTATTACCTTAAAGCCCTATTTAATGATTCATTAATTCAGGAGGAGGAGGAGGAGGAGGAGGAGGAAGTGGAGGAGCGGGGTCGGGAAGAAGTATTAGTTTGAGAAGCGGTGGTGGTGGTGGCGTCAGTGATTTGCCTAATTAGTTTATACCTTAAAGTCCTATTTAATGATTCATTAATTCAGGAGGAGGAGGAGGAGGAGGAGGAAGTGGAGGAGCGGGGTCGGGAAGAAGTATTAGTTTGAGAAGCGGTGGTGGTGGTGGCGTCACTACGTTACTAAAATAAATCATACCTTTGACAAGCAAATTATCTTTGAAAAAAAATTTGTACCCTGACTCATTAGTTATCAATAATAAAGTTTAAAATACTAATTCGGATTAAACGTTTAATTTTTCATTAACTTGTATTATAAAAAAAACAACTGAAATTTTTACAAAGAAAATTTGATATTGAAGCAACTGAAGTCTTACACGATTGTTAATTACAAGCTGTACGAGGACGCTATAATCATGGGTTGATATTGACATATTTTTTATTTCACCAAAGTTTATGAATACATTATTGTATAGTAAATGTTGTTTTTACAAATTAATTTTTTAATTAGGGTAAATACCAGTTCTAATTGCTAGTAAACTCTCAAACCCCCAATTTTATAAAGCTTAACCTGCTAGCCTATCATTGAATAATTTTTTTTTTTACAAAGCTTATATAGCACTTTAATAACAATTAAAATAAGGGGTCAAATTTGATTCTCAACCTTGTCCTGTCAAAGGTTAAACCCAATGAATTGATGTATAGCGACGTCAATTCAAAACAAATAAGAGTGTTTGCATTGAAATTGAATGCTATATTTTCATGAGACAATAGTTCGTTGTTAAGCTGTCACGGATGGGTCTCTGTATAATTATGAAAGTATAACATTTTCAAAAAAAAACCGGAAGCACTATCGAAGAGATCGCTGTTTCAATCGCTGAATTTTTCATCGCTGACATTGGAAATCTCACGCTGCTCGTGCTTGTCCTGCCTGAATAAACTATTGTTTTTGACAACCCCGAAATTTAAGAATCGCTTCAAAACTTTAAAGCGCAACTTTTCAAATTCGCATTGCCGCTGAACGCCCTGCATCTTCCACCACCGTTGAACTGTAAATGAGCTCTACTTTCAGTGCCATTTTGTTCTGAACCAATCGCTGCTGAGTGCTGATTCAGCTCTTGTCAAGTTAAATAATCTCGTCGATTTTAAAACTTTTACATATATTTTATATATTTATTTTTGTATTTATATTATATATATATATATATATATATATTTTTATACAAAAATATTTTAACAATTAAAAAAATGCCCGAGCGGTTTGAACCTTACCTAAACCTAACCATAACAATCTCTATTCAGTACAGAGGTTGAGATTTAGAAAATGTAGAATTCTAGAAAATGTTCTGCTCAGATCAGAGGTGGAGAATTTGAAATAAGGTGTTGTTTAGAAAATCACTGTTCAGAACAGAGACTTGAATATTCCCAAGCAGTGAATTTGGAAAGGTTACAAAGTTTGTCTTTCGATTTGGACAGGAATTTCCGTTGGAGGTCCCTTGACGGTCCCTTTACTGTTATTAAAATGGTCCCTTAGGCACCCTGCCCCCTGCCAACTTAAGGTCTAAGATGTATAGACAACTTAATTTGAAATTGGTCCTGGGGATGATAAAGGGACCCTGACAAGGCATAATTACTGGACTCGGAAGGTGCCAAGTGAAAAGCGGGAAGCCCTTCTAAGGGCTCATGTCTGCTTTCACTCCCTTCTAAGAGCCCTCATAAGTCCATGCTTTCACTCAATTAAACTCTTTTCATCTCTAAATAAATCCTGAAAGATAAAGGGAAGATTTACTCAGATTTAGAAAAAAAAAACTCCTTTTTTTTTAAGAAAGTTTTTGAGAACAAAAAAAAACATTTTAGAAAAAGATTCAAAAGCTTTTCAACATCCGTGCTAAAATGCTTTCACTTTTTTTCTGACTTTCTCTTTTCTCCACACCTTCTTAATAAATGCTCTCCACGCAATTCTAAAAAAAAACAAAATTTGGTTTTGAAAACAAGCATGTTTCAAAATTTTAAAAAAGTTTCTTTTTAAGTTTTGTATTCAATCACGCTGCGCCTATTGAAATTAATTATCATAAAAACACAACTACTAGTAGATCGTGGATCAATAATTATTGCTGTTCTCGGTTTTGGTGTCAGAGTGTTTTTGAAATCTGGAAAATTTGATTTTCAGAAATTCTGTTCTAAAATTGAAATTTAGAAACATATAAAAATTGCGCAACTTGGGGATTTTGCATTTTTCAACTTTAATTACAACCGGCCTCCAACGGTATCATAGCAAAGGAAACGCTTAGGCGTCAATTTCTTTTTTGAAAACCGTGCGGAGCACTTACAATAAAAATCACCGTTGTTCCACAGTTGATCCACAAACGACCTTTCTCCTGCTGGCCACGGTGGCCTACTTCAACGACGCACCGCTGCTGCCACCGCCCGTTTAAATCGGCTTAGAATGAGGCATACTTTATTGAATAGTTGAATATTTTTTGCTGTTTCAAATTTTTTTTAAATTAGAAAGCCATTTTCTAAAATTTGATTACAAAACCATTTTCTAAGCTTTATTTTAATTCTATAATTCTTCCTGGCGAACGTTAACTTAGACGAAGAGGACTGCTAGAGCTTACGACCATGGAATTCACTGTGCGATGAACGCAACACACAAGATAATTTTAAAGAGCAATTAACTAATGAAGCGATAATTAATTAACTAACTGGTAATCGAGATCTGAAGAAATTTGGTTTTTAGTTTTAGAAATAAGTTTAGTTTTACAGTTCTGTTTTTGACTTACTCACACTTCACTAAACCTCAATTAATTAATTATAACCTTAAATAATTCTCAATCAGTTAACTGTTTAGAACAATGTATGGTAAAATATCTTTTCGAAATTGACATAAAAAATTCAGCAAAAGAATACTTCTGTGCAACTTAAAATTTCCGTCAAAAAATCTCACATAAAAAATGGTTACCCCGATCCTCAAGCTCTGAATTAGAGTAGTTTGAGTTGTTGGTAATTATTTTAGTTTATTTAGTAATTAATTACTAATTAGATTTTAATTGATTTGATTTTTTATCAAATATATCACTTCTTCGTCACCTCAAATTCTTATCATCAAAATTATGCTACCGAAATCTTGATTGGAGTTATATTGTGGGAATATTTTTTTTATTAGTGAATTGTTTCGCGACTTACAGCGTTGTAAAACACCGTTTAATTACTAATAATTATTGAATTATTAATTAAATTCGATTAATTATTACTTATTACCAGCATATGCATAGATCAATTATTGTGCCCCGCTGGCAAATTAGCAATTTGAAAAAGTGAACGTTTTGAAAATTTCGGATTCGAGAAATCAGAAAAAAAAATTTGATTTCAGCTCCATCTAGAATTCTGAAACGCTTTTCATTGGAAATTTGGTTTCTGATTCTAGGTCTTTGGCCGATCTTAATCGAAATTTGTAAATTAGAAAAAAAAATGTGACTGGAAGTGCTGTCGCAATCGCTGAATTTTTGCCAAGAAATCGCTTCTAAAAAATTCAGAATTTTTTATTAGAATTCATGCATTGTTTACACTGGAAAATGTACTTTTTTCCTGCCTGGATCAACTCCTGCAGAACGGAATCGAAAACGATTGTGAGTCCCATCACTGGAAGGTGACCATGGTTATATTTCAATAGAATGCATTTCTCCAGCGATTTAGCGATTTGAAATCAGCGTTAATTTCTTCTTCCTCTCGCAGAATCCCTATGCGTCCAGTGCCATTTACTTCCAAACCAAGATCCAAACGCTGCGGATCGTTGATTCTGCTACGGATTCAACACGTTTTTAATAGTAAAATTATTAGGAGAATTCGCTTCTCATCATTTAAAAAAAAAGTCAGATTACAACGCGATAAAGTTTCAAACTAAAAAAAATGGATTTTTAAAGAATCTTTTTTCTTCTTCTAAATACGGTTTTCCAAATTTCTATTTGAACAGGACTTGTTTGTGTTTGGCAATCAAGATGGTTCCAGAGCCCTGTTGTCATCTGTAGCACGGATAGTTCGGTAGCAGCCGACACATTTAACCATGAAGTACTTTTTTTTTTAAAGTTGTTCCAAAATTTGTTTTAAAAAGTTAAAAAAGTTTATTTGGAATTGCCTTTTTTCGAGATAGACCAAAGTGGTACATGTGGTTGCGAAGCACTGCAAATTGTTGATTGGTGAAATCGGTAGAAAGAGATCCTGAACGAATATCTACAGACGACTAATTTCTATAGTTAAATTCAGTTCAGTCGTTTAGTGCCTACTGTACTTAATGAGTTAATTAATGGTTGACTAAATTAATTAGTCAAAGGTTAATGAAAGTCTCATAATTACTAATTAACGAATTATTTAACTAATTGATTTGTTAAACACGCCTGGTTGCATTTGTTACGATGAAGCGAGTCACGTGTTCTACATCGCTGATTACAATTTCTGTAACACACTTGTAACCTAAAATTTGTGTTGATTATGGCTTACGCCGAATGTCAAATAAACGATTGATTGATCGATTGATTGACATCGCTGATTTACCAAAAAAAAAACACGTCATCCAAATCGCTGACATGCAAGAGCGTACAGTGAAATCGCTGGAATTGGTCTGGGACGCGGACTACAAATTGAAAGGTCCCAAAACAATTATCGCTTCAAGCAATGCAACGTTTCAAGTTCCCTTTAACGCTGAAAACGCTGCGTCTTTCATCTACTGTAGAACTTGCTTAAGCTACTTTTCGTAGAAGTGTAAAGGCGGAGAATGAAATGTTGTTTTATAGAACGAAAATTCAGCGATTACGAGACGAATTGCGGCTGAGATGTGGCTAGGGATCATTAGAATTTAAAATTTGTCTCCAGCGATTTAGCGATTTTCAAAAAGTGGCAATGTACTCTACTGCTCTCGAAACACATGTTACATGTCTCCGCTCAACCTTCAGTCTCATTTTGTTCCGAGCCAATCGCTGCAGGGCGCTGATTCAACTCTAATCAAACTAAATTATGTTCCGTATTCAAAACTTTTTGAAGAATAAAAAGCACTGGCAAAAAGGGTCTTCTCTATAATAAAAAAAAACACTATTTAAAAAAACAATTTTTAAAATTTTAAACTTTCGAAATACTAGATCAATGAGCCATAATTTGAAAAATTCTTTTTCAAATAAATAAGATTTTATTTTAATTCTAAAAGATCATTTATGTGCCACTTTAATTTTTTTTTCGTCAAAACTCTGACAATTATTTTTATGTTCCAGATGAAATGGCGACTTCAGATCACTTAATGCAAATTTAGTAAACGAATTTGTTTTTTCAATTTTGGAATTTTGAAAAAAAAAACTGAGATGTGGTTGCGTTGAATGAAAATTTGATGTGGCAGTGGCAGCTTGAAGAATTTCTGAATTATCCTGCTGAGGGTGACTATGAAATAACATTAAATGTTTTTTTTTAAATTTTAATTGTGAGTCAATTTTAATTGTAACTAAATTTTAGTTGTTGCTTAATTCAAGACAAATTATAATTTGTGGAAAAATCGTAATGAAATTGAAAATATAATAAAATTTTGACAATTGCAGATTCGGTAAACAATCAAATTTCAATTTCAGAGCTGTCTGAAATTCTGCTGTTTTAAGATTAGCTAATAGGTGTTAGCTAACAGGTAAATTAATTTTTACATCAAAATTTGGAATCTTTGAAAATGAAGAAAAAAACTGAAAAACAACAACAAAAATTACCATAAGGTATCTGCAATCGGTGTCAACACCTTGGATGGACAGCTATTTCTCAATCGCTGAATTTTCTATTGACAAGGAATCGCTTTTCAAAATTCGTCTTTTTTTTTGTTTGCTGGAAAACTAAAAATTGTTCAAACTTTTGTTTTAAAAAATTTAAGAAAGTGATTTTGGAGCTCTTATGCTAGAACTAAAACCTTCAGCGCTGGATACAAAGAGAAATGCCGCTTACATGGACGAAAAAATCTCTAGATGATTGCATTGCTAAATCCAGTTTCATCTCCGTTACTAAAGTTTATTTAGTTGTTAGTTAAGTAATTATTTTAACTAATTGACTTGTTAAATGAGCCCAGCAGTTTGAAGACATATCTGAATTCTCCCGATGATTTAATAAAACTCAATTTTTAAAATATTTTATTTGGGATTTAAATTTTAATTGTGATTAACTTTTGACTGTTGTTTGTTTAATTTGATAGGCAAATGTTGGCGATAGCAAATTCGGAAAATAATCAAATTTTGATTTCAGTGCCATCTAGATTTCTGCTCGATATTTTTACCAGAAATTAAATTTTTTTTTAGATCCAGTTTCATTTATTGTAGTATATTTTCTTTTTTCAAATTTGAAAGTATTGAAAATTTGATTTATTTTTTAGAATTTGATTGAAGCGCTATATATGGCTCTGCCCGACGCTCATTTCTCGGATTTTTCTTACGACGAATTTTAGAATCGTTTTTTTTTTTAATTCTGTTTTCTACGTCGCTGATACTGGAAATCATTGTGTAATCATAGTTGCTTTCTGTCTTACTGAATTTAAAAACTCATTCAAAATTTGGAGTTAAAAAAAGTTATTTAAAACCCTTAAATTCTCCCCATTTAACTTGTGCTAATTAACTTTAGCTTTAACAGTAGTTAAAATTTCATCTTCACCAGCCAAGTAAAGAGGCTCGTAGAGTTGCAGCGCAGTCTGCAAATTGAAACGAAGAATAAACTAAGAATAAAACTAAGCATCCTAAGGAACTACCCTTAAATGATTATTAACCCTAATCTTAACCTAGAAGAATAAATAATAATTAAACTTAAATCTAATCTGAGGATTGTGAGATAGGAAGGTTTCAAGTTCGTCT
This sequence comes from Bilobella aurantiaca, assembly GCA_021029175.1. Lineage (NCBI taxonomy): Eukaryota > Metazoa > Arthropoda > Collembola > Poduromorpha > Neanuridae > Bilobella > Bilobella aurantiaca. The sequence goes on from VYYI01001235.1 coordinate 10,463, forward strand.
GGTTAGCCCTAAAGCATCCCAGGCCACGCTTTGTTTTAAGGAAATGTGAACAACAATGTACAATTGTCTACAATCGTTAATCGATGATTGGGATACATTAGTTTACCTGGTTTAGAAGAAAGATAGTCCTGATTATGGCTTGTGCTCTACTCCTATCTACGTAGTGAATGCCCTTCATGTATGACGGTTGTCCTTGGTCCCACTATCCCAAGTCAACTGACCTCTGGTGCTGGATCGGTTGAAGAGAGTGGAGGTTCCCAAAAGGGGGGGATGTGACTTGACCTGAAGTCTCCTGTCTTGTTTGACAACTATTGTCCTGTCGATTGACCTTGGAGGTCAATTGTGACGAGCACTAGTCACTATTGTCCGAAAGAGTCAATGATCTGACCTTAGGTCAGCAAAGGTCACTCGTTCTCAAATAGGCAACTTTATTAAACTAAAATATGCTTCTTTAGAAATAACTAGAAGTACTTAAATTCTATAGGAAAGAATACGCTATTGTAACAAGAAAAATAGGAGTGTCGTCGTCAAAAGTAAAGTTAACACTGAAGCTAAAACTAACTCCTAACACTAAAGTACTCTAAGTTCTTATCGCTTATCGTTCTGCTCAAGACACAGGAAATCCTGTGTCTTGGGCAGAGGATTTCTCTATTGCAAACTTAACCGGATGTGCTAAAATGATAACACTAAATATCTAATATAATAATAATATATATTAATTCCTATTATATTAATCCCTATTAATTAAAACCTACCTCAGGTAAAACCTACCTGTTACAAAATGCAATTTTAAGGTTAAAGTCATCTCGGGAACTGACCTTCTACGACGTTGAAACGCTGTTGATCGCTGGAAACCCTTCACCATATTTCTTGGAGAAGGACACTGTCCTAGGAACGCTGAGTCATCGTCTTTTTAAAACTGGATTTGGAAAATTTTGAAATTATTTTAATTTAAAAAATTAAAATCGAAAATCTAATGAGAGGATTTTTTTTAATGTTAAAACAAGAGAGTTGCAGGTCGAAATGTCTGGATTCTGGTGAGCATTACGGTGAAACATTTTAATTTGTATTTAAGTTCTAATTGTAATTGAATAATTAAGGTGTAATTGATTAATTTAAGGAAATTGTTTTTAAGGAAAATTGCAATTCAAAATGGCGTACTTTTTGGCAATTGCATATATTCGGAAAAAATTCAAATGTTTAATTTCAGCGCCGTACAAAATTCTTCGTATTTTTCGCATGTAAAACTAATTCCTTGGTTAGTTTCCTGTATGTTTTTGAAGAAAATTTTTGAAAAATTAGAATATGACTGGAAGGCATGTCGACTGGGAGCGCTGCCTCAATCGCTGAATTTGCGATCGCTGGCCCTAAAAATCGCTCTGTTTGCCTGAGCCGAGATTTTCCAACAACCTGTAACCATAGTATTCACACACAAAATTGAACCCCAAATGACTTCCACATTGATCCCTTGACTATCCCATGACGATCAAAATGGTCCCGATGACCCCAGAGAGCCCTTGACCCGGAAATGACCCTTTGACCCCCTAGGGGAGGGTCGTGAATTATTATATATTTATTTTTTGTTTACAAAATCTCGGCGGAAGTTTTTTTTTTTTTTTTGCAAAAAAAAAACGATAATCAACACCGGCCAACCTGCTATTGATAAGCGATTGTTAGTATTTTGGTTTCTAAGCCACTTTTCTCTGCTCAAGTGGCCATATTCTTCCACGACAATCGCTGTTGATCGCTGATTCACTAGGTGGCATATGTCATGACACTGGAAAACGGCAGGTCACGTCAGATTAGGCTACGTTACATTTAGGGGTCACCAAAGGTAAGCCTTGGGTCAAAGTCATGTAGACGATCGAGTGAACGTAAATGACAAGTTTAAAAATTAATATCATTAATAATTATATAGAATTAATATCATAGCCTTGCCTATAGAACTAAACTAAATTTAAAAAATTTACTAGGGACTTCTCAAAATATTTCTCATGTGCCTTTCACCCCAAGTTGACCGCATGCATGTACCATTGACCTCAATGTGACCTTTGGCTCCATCGATCCAACCCCGACAAGTTCACTGTTTTACTTATACTATGTATTATTATGTATTATTATGTATTATGTATATTATGTATATATTTTTCAGCCGGAAGTTATAAATGAATGCAGAATGTAAGTCCATTTACAAACCATGGTAAACCGTGGTAAAAAGATCAACAAATCCATCATAGTTGTTAGTTTCTTGTAAAAGTAGGGGATGACCTTGAAAGGTCATTTGGAGGTCAAGGCGTCATTTCCGAATCAAAGGAGTCTCTTGGGTCATCAAAACCATCATAACTTTGCGATTCTTTCAAAGGTAGGATTTAACGTTGAAAGGTCATCTTGAGGTCAAGGGGTCATTTCCAGGTCAATGAATGCTCTAGGGTCATCAAAACCATCATAGCTTTTTGTTTCATGCAAAAGAGGGTTTGACCTTGAAAGGTCAATTTGGAGGTCAAGGCGTAATTTTTGGGGTCACAGAGAAAAGTGTCCAATTCAAATTTTTCCAAGCAATTTTTCAAAATTGTTCATTCTTTTCCTAATATTTTTTTTTCAAACTGCTCATTCTGTTAAATTATCTTTCAAAATTGTCTTGTTAACTTTTTACAAAACTGCTCAATCTGTTCTCAGTTTTCTAAAAAACTTCATTAAAACAGTAACCATTTTGAAAAAAAGAAATTGTGGATAACCATTTGAAACAATATTTGCGCCTCAAATGGTTTTAAATTACGTTAAAATGATAAAACTAAATAAGGATATGGAAAAAATAAAAAATCATTCCTGCCTCGGGCTTTATGAAGGTTGCACACTGTTGTTATAATTGAATTGGAAGCGGTGTCGACGTTTTCGCTGCTGGCCATTTTTCCATCGCTAAATTTTTCAGCACTCGAAGAATCGCTTTTGAATATGCGTCTGTTCTGCATGTCGCTGTTACTAGCAACCTCGCTGTTCGCTGTGTAATTGCTTTTAATTAATCTTAGCATTTAGCCTCATTTAACTTCAACTAAACAGACATTATTGTAAATTAACTTTTACACTTTTAGTTTCATTAAAATTAAAATTTTAACTTGGAGTTTTTTTTTTATAACACCTTCTTATGAGTATAGAGCGTGACGCTATGTTTTGTCCTTGAAACTAAACATTACGATTTTGACGCTTTTCGATGTGTAGCCATCTAATCAATTTTAACATTTAACCTCATTTAACTTCAGTTCAACTCCCATTATTATTATAAATTAGTTGTTACTCTCATCAAAATTAATATTTTTTTTGCTTCGAGTTTGGTTTAGGTGGATTTGAACAGCAAGCAAGCATATGCAAATTTCAGTTATATAAAATTAAACTCTCCTCTCCAGCCTTCTACGTCGCTGAAACGCTGCGGCTGGAAATCATCAAGATTTTCCATGTTTCTTTAACTCTAGCGAATCTTTCAGGGAGATGCTAAAACGCTTGAGGTATCGGCACTTCAAAATTTGTACAAAATTGAGATTTTTGAAAATTGAAAAGTGTGGATATTTTTGTTATAAATTAGAAGGGAATTATAGAAATTATGAAAATTTTTATTGCCGATGGTAAGTAAGTTGGTGCCTTGTAGGTTGAAGCAGAGATTCCATGGTATGTTTTAAAAATAGAAGAAAAGTTGCATCTCCATTGGGAAAAGCCAGGACGGAGTTGAATTCAGTACATTTGTTACACTATTCTAATTTTTAGCAGAATTTGAAAGTTAATAAATTTTAGAATATATTTACGAAGAGATTGACATAGTTGAATGCAGTACATTTGTCATATTATTTTAATTTTAGCAGGAATTGATTAAAAGTTATTAACATTTGGGATTACTTCGCCAAGGTATTGACGTGGTTGAATTTATTAAATTTGTTACACTATTTTAATTTTAGCAGGAATCGAATAAAGGTTAATAAAAAAATTTGCGAAGAGATTGACGTAGTGTGGCACATCATCTTTATTCATACATATTTTGGATTCCCAATTTAGGTTATTTTTATAATTACGCAAACCGACTAAACCGATTTGTGACATTTTCAACCTTCTTAGCCTTTTTGCGTTCAATTTTTCTGTTTCATTGGCTGACGTAAGGCAGAGGTGGTCAATGTAACCTCCCATGTAACCTTCTTGTTTTTTTTGCACAGTGTTGCCGTTTCCTTAGAAATCTGGGATAAAGTCCCTGCTCGCTTCGCTCGTCGGGTACATTAAATATACGCCATTTTTACATGCCTCTGGCGACAGGAACAAAGAAAAATACTCATTACTGAACAAACGATTAACAGAATTTGATCAAATTAGTGTTTTCATCACTATTTATTTGGTTTGATAGTGTTTTCATCACTATTTATTTGGTTTGATAGTGTTTTCATCACTATTTATTTCGTTTGGTAGTGTTTTCATCACTTTTTGTTACGTTTTCTAGTGTTTTGTTCTGGGAGGTTACATGGAAGCAACTCCTTATATAGAGATTGGCAGTGGCAACACTGTTCAAAAACCATGGATGTTACAGCAGGTGGTTACATTGACCACCTCTGCCTTACTCCTGCCGTTTCATCAATAATTTAAGCGAACAGAGAAGGCAATTTTAATTACCGTAAATGTTCTAATATAAGCCCGGGCATATAATCAAACTTGGGTTCCCGACCCCCGGCTTATATTAGAGACCCGGCTTATATTGGAGACCCGGCTTATATTTTAATTTGAACGACTTACTAAACATAAACTTGACAAATTTGTTATGAGAAAACGTGTTTTTAGAGTGTTTATTCTACTTATTCGTTCAAATCTGTAAGATTTTTAACTTCAGATTTCGCAACAATTGTAAAATTGCTGGTTTCTTACTTTTAAACGTAAACAAAAAATCGGCTTCTATTGGACCCCGGCTTATATTAGGTACCCGGCTTATAATCAAATTTGGGATTTTGACCCGCGGCTTATATTAGAACCCCGGCTTATATTAGAACTCGGCTTATATTAGAACATTTACGGTAAACATAAATTTGCCCAAGGCCCGTAGTCCGGGGGGTTAGGACCCTTGTCCTAACTTGGGTAGGCGCCGAGATCGAATCCCGGCACCAGCACAGTCAGCACAGTAAAAAAGTGGTGGTGTGGTAGTGGTGAGTGGAGGCCTGGAAAGTTGTGGTCGTAGAGGCTGAAACATGGGTGGGTATGCGTAAGGTGGTGCTCAGTCTCTGCCTATGCAAGAGACTCCTAGGTGGTCAACCCCACGTTCACTGTCCCGCAGAAACCTCATTAGCTTCAGACCTCGGAACTTCCTAGTCAACCCACAGGCCGAAACCACCCTCCCCCACTTATCTAGCACACGCAACATTGACCAGGCCTATAGGCGAATGTCAAAAAGCATCAAAAAAAAAATTAAACATAAATTTCAAAAATGAACAATTATTATTGACTATACACTTAATTAGTCGTAAAGCTAGCAATATTATGTTTGAAAATAATATATATAATTTTGTAATTATGAGCTACGTTAAAGTCCTCCTAGTTAGTCCCTTTTAATGAAGCACGTAAGGAATCAGTCCGGCCAACCAAGAGCCAAAGGGGTTCAGAAGACGTCTTGTCAAAGGGTAGAAATAACGAAGGTCGAGACGGTGACGACTTAAGGGAGCTTTTGAGTGAACGAGAACCCAGGAGTGACTATTGTCTTCTGTGTACCTCTTCCTCCTCTCCACGTGGCCAGAATCGAGGAAAAGGAAAACGGACGGACGGACGAGGACACCAGCATGACGTGAAGTACGGCCGTAGATTTCTCCTGATAAGCGCATGCAAGTGAGGCTAATTTTTAGAATTACCTCAAGGCCATTGGGAAACCGATCAGATGTCCGTGTATGCCTAAACACGGAGCTACGGGCATACACAAGTTCAGGGGCAAGGTAAGGCAAAATGAAAATCTATTAACAAAGACTTTTTTTGTGGCTGAACGGTGGATTCGAACCGCTGTTCTCAGGCTGGCTAGTGGAGAGACAGACGTTCTAACCACTAAACTAACTCGGCCAACTCGAATCGAGTAGGAATCGAACCTAGCACTACTGCGTTTTTTCTAATTAAAATATTCACCTTGGTTGTCAAAGAGTAATTGCTATTGTCGTAGTCACCAAAACTGTATAAATACGGATCCACTCTGCAATCACAACTGCTGTACCTCATCATAACTGCATACAAGACTAACTATATAACAAAATGATACAGGGAGCTGTTGTACTATTTGCTTATTTAGTATGTTGCCAGGCAAAATGGACTTATGTTGACGAGAAAGCGGGCTTAACAGGAACCATTGACTGTGGAAATTTACATATTGATTTACAAAGAGCCGTCTATGGAGCAGCTAAAAATGTTACAGATCAAGTGATGAGGCTGTAAGTTACCGCTTTAAAATATAGTAATAATATATAATTGCTTTTTTGATTTATTGTTATTATTATATTATTTTTATTTGCGCAATCCCTACCCTTCCAAGGATCTCATGACTTTTATATTTAAACCATATTTCAGTTGTCAAGGAAAAACCACATGTACTGGCTTAGATGCTACAAATGATTTTGCAAGCGGTGACCCCTGTGTAGGCTACGCAAAAGGAATGTGGATCAGTACCTGGTGTAATTTGTGGCTTCAAGAAGTTTATTATATAGCTGAAAATATATCGGAAACATTGACATGTTCAGGTACAGCTTTTGACATCAACTTTGCAATATTCGGAGCATGGACAGACGTTACTGACAAGGTGAAAAGCGAGTAAGTCATGTAGCTATGCATTTTAATAGTTAGCGTTTAGTTGTGTAGTTACATTTGTGGCGATAGCGTCACACAGTGACGCAGAGCATTAAGGTGAGTTGTTGAGGTCCTGGCCAGCGCAGTGGATAACACTCCCAAACTTACTTTTTGCTCTGTCCGTCACAAGTGGTGGAAGTGCGGGTACGAGCGCTACCTTCGCCGTCTTCATACAGCAAGGTCCTCTGCCATGCAAGTTGCTTTTTCTTAAGCAATGGTATAATAGATAAAAACCGCAAAGGCACTAAAATACCCTAATTATTCTAATACGACCTTGTTAGAGGCCAGATAAGGTGCTCTGCCTGAGTTGCGATAGGGCAATTTGCACAGTCTTAAAGATAGTGGGGTCCTAGGGCTAGGACTCTAGTGAGGGGGGACCTTAAGACAGTAGATTCCTAGGACTTTAGTGAGGGGGACCTTAAGACAGTAGATTCCTAGGACTTTAGTGAGGGGGGACCTTAAGACCGTAGATTCCTAGGACTTTAGTGAGGGGGGACCTGTGGCGATAACGCCACACAGTGACGCAGAGCATAAGAGTGAGTTGTTGATATTGTGTTGCATATACGTTTCTTATTATTTAAGATGCGCACCACAGCCGACACCAAACTCATGTGTGGTTGCGGTCCCAAGTAACGATTGGGCAAAGATCGACCCATGTTATGGCACCCCGAAAGGCCTTTGGATCAGTTATGATTGCGTCTGATACTTAAGTTACCTTCTACGCACATTTGCAAAAGTCATTTTCAAACTACTTATTCAAAAACCATTTGCAGTAACTGTAATTTCCGAATTTGAAATAAATTAAAATAGTTTCAAAAATTATATAATATTATTTTTACTGTTGTTGTTTAGCTGGAGGAAAGGGCCCATTTAAGGGACCTTGTAATTTTAAGACTTAAGATCACTCATTAGTTCAGATTCAGTTTCATAGTTTCCAATAGCAGTCCGACTCAATTTGGCTGCAAGGACGGGCTTCCTTATCGTGCGAATTACCTTAAAATTCGAAATTTAGAAATAGAATATGAAAAAAAGTGAAATTTTAAGGTTTTAGGAAAGTCTACCCTGGAGAACTTGAAAGCCGTTTATGGAATTTTACTTACGATTTTGCGGATTAGAGTCCTGCGCGTGTTTGATTGCTGAAAATGCAATTTCTCCTTCGGACTGCTATGGAGGGAGCTGAAATTTTTTTGAGTGTGACTGACAGCGTTGTCTCTGATAGGCAAAACTCTTGTTCGAAAATATGTTTTTCATAATTTTTTGAATTCATTTTCTAAATTTGAAAAAAAAAATACTTGTAATAATTGCGAATCTTCTTTTTTTAATATTGGCTCAAAATAATTTGCATAAATTAAACTATTTCTTAAACGATATCTAACGCAAAATCCGAATGAGTTGCTACAAATTTCGCGGCACCCAACTCAAGCAGAAGTGAAGTCAGTAAGTATATCCACAGGGTTCAGAGCACTGGAGCGACGCTGAAAACAATCAAAATTTTGGATACGCTTCAGAATCTTCCGGAACCTACGAATATGTCCCGTCGCAGCATGCTGCACAACTCGACCAATCAGCGCGTCGAGGCCATTTAGCCCCGCCCAGTCACGTATCCCAAAACTAGAATTCAGCGTCATGGCGCCAAAACGAGCAACAAGTGTAAGGAATCTGAAGGAAAAATCTCACCCCACACATTTTGAAAGTACAGCGATTCAGCGCTGCTTCGGAACCGTTTGTGCAAGGAAAACCAATCAGCGATTCAGCGTCCCACGGCGCCATTGCCTCCAAACCAGTCCAAAATGTCTACATTCACTTCCACTCGGACAAGGTCCTCTCGGAGCTGAACTTGAAACTGATTTTTGTTAACCCGCCGCATCTGTCCAGCAGCGCTGAAAGCGACATTAGCAGCGTCGAGCACTGGAAAGAATCTCCGCCTCTTCAAATCATGTCAGATTTGAAACGATCACAAATTAACGCTCATTTGCATTATGCCCGCTAGAAAACCCCGCGTTCACAGAAAGCAGCAGCGCTGCGAAATCCGTTTCACGCCAAATCAGCGCTGACAATTCACTTTCTCATGTCAAGGCGAAAGTTTAGAGTAAGGGAAAGCGTCAAGCAATAAGTTTTAAAAAATCAGCGATTATACTGTTTACAATAAAAGTTATTCAAAAACAATTTTTAAAAAAATCAAAAAATTTACCAAAAGGTTATTTTAGTGTTTCAAATTCCTGTCATCACAGTCAGAGTATTTGAGTTCAAAAAAAAACATTAGAGAACAGAAAACAGCGCAAAGCTCAAGTAAAAGATTCAGCGATTATACAATTAAAAAACGTCTGAGTCTCTGCCTCGATTTTTTTTTAAATGGAATTTGAAAATTAAAAAAAAAATTTGAAAATTGAAATCGAAAAATAATAATAGGATTTTTTAAATGTTAAAACAAGAGAATTGCAGGTCGAAGAAGTTTCTTATTTAGGTGAAGATTACAGTGAAACATTTTAATTAGTTAATTAAATTTTAATTGTATTTAACTTTTAATTGGAATTAACTAATTAAGGCGTAATAATGTAATTGATTAATTTAAGGAAATTGTTTCTTAAGCAAATTGCAACTCAAAATGACAAAATGGCAATTGCAGATTCGAGAAAAAAAAATCAAAATTTTAATTTCAGCGCCGTATGAAATTCTTCATATTTTTTGCATGTGAAATTAATTTTGATTAGCTTTTGGTGCGTGGATCGTGTCCTAGAAATTGGGTCATGCATAAAAGTTTAAAAAGATTATGAACAGAATCGCTGCCTCAATCGCTGAATTTTCGATCGGCACTAGAAATTGCGCTGTTTGCCTGAACGAAAACTCAGCGACGGTGAGTTTCATCGCTGCAAGGGTAGTGTCACTGAAAAGTGACCTTACCATGGCTTCATTAGGATCAAAAGAATTCAGCGATTCAGCGATTTGCCATCAGCATTAATTTGATCTTTTAATCAGTCTACCTCTGCTCCACTTTCAGTGGCCATATTCTTCCGAGACAATCGCGAGTTGATCGCTGATTCTGTTCCGGACACTTTTATGAGAAATAGAAAAGAATTATTTTTTTTTAAAGTACCAGAAATTACCAAGGTTTTTTAAAATAGTTTTTTTAAAAACATTTTGTTTGAAAAATAATTTGCTTAAATTAATCATTTCCTTAGGTAAGGAATCCGCGAAATTTCTGCACGAATGAGTTACTACAAAATTCTCGATATTTCGCGGCGCGCAACTCGAGCAGAAGTGAAGAGTGCCTATTTGACGCTTGCCAAAAAATGGCACCCAGATGCCAACCGCGGAGAGTCCAGCGCCACAAAGAAATTTCAAGAAATTACGCAGGCGTACACTGTTCTCTCCAACGAGCAGTTGCGTCAAGAATATGACGCAAAACTGGCAATGCTAGAAAACGAGCGCCACCAGACGACGTTCCATGCTCCGCCTACGATGTCCCACCCATTTGACTCCGCCCCTCCAAAACGTCGCAAAAGTAATTTCGAAAACACTCATTAACGCTGAAATGAGAAACACAATTTGCTTAATTTCATGAATAATTTTATTTGCTTAATTTCAAGCATAAACCATCTGCTTAATTGTCTAACATAATTTGCTTAATTTCAGGCAAACTTTTCCAAACTTTTATTTTTTGATTAAAAAAGTTTTTTTTTGTGAATTTTGATTGTTTTTTTTTCACA
>VYYI01001236.1:0-21004 GCA_021029175.1 Bilobella aurantiaca
GGGTAAGTGGTTAGTAAATGGTAACCGAATGCCAGACCATTTGAAAATTTTTAGGTGGTGACCAAGGATCAACAAGAGGCTTGGCTTTACTTTAAATGATTGAAGTACTGTGAGGTACCCACGAGATGGAAAGAGGCAGGCGAAGGGACATTAGGAGTCATCATGTCGAGGGTTCTAGTGCGGAGAGACTCGGGGGGTGTAAAATGTCTGAAGAATGTGAGTGTAATCCCAAATGAGTTTCAGAAATGACATCTGTCTCCCCGTCTTCCCTTTCCAATATGCGTGGAGGGGAAATATAAAAAACAAGCGACAGAGACCACGGAATCCGAGAGCAGAGTTGTTCGAGCAACCGAGTGTATTTGCGGATGTACGTGTGTGTGTCTCCGCGGGGACGATCTTACTGGCTCTGTAGCTGTCTCGTAATTGCATCAAGCTCTTTTCTAATAGAATAAAATCCCGGGTGTGTAGCAACTCCTCCTGCGTTTGAATGTGGAGGAGTATAACGTGTCGCAGGGATGGGTTCTTTCAACTGGTTCCTTGAATTTATGTGATGTGGTAAATTCACGGCACCATCCGCATCCCACTCCTTGCCCAATTTTAACCCCACATTTGGCAAAGAACATTAAACATTCTTGTGTCATATGTAAACGACGGTTGCACATACATCAGCCTGCCCATGCTCATGTTGTACATAAGTTCGATGTGAAGAGACATTTGCAAAGTATGTATAGGGACAGAGAGAGTGAGACAGTTGGGAATAAAAAAGCTGTGACACCACAAAGGTGCCAGTCCGTTCCTGGCAGCACAGGTTACATTTCCTGACATCCTATATAATATTATCAAAAGTGCCTGAAAGTCGTCATTTGAGCGGGCTTGACGTGTCACGCCATGTCAATGGTTCCGGTGGCTGCCATTACATCCAAACCTATGCAAAATCCACTCCCTCCCTACCACTACACGTGTCTGCCTCTCAATTATACACATGGCACATGTTGCTCATTAAATACTGACGACAGCAATTATGTCAAATTGGCGGTCTATTTATTTCGTGCATTTACCGCCTACAAAGACATACACACACTTATTGGGATGTGCCATTAGTTTACTAGCATAATCTCAAACGCCGAGCCAGCGTGTGATCCGGAATGAGAGGCGACGTTATAATATTCCCTTTGACTTTGATTCTCATCCGGGTTCCTTCAGCTGGGTCCGACCATTACGCAAACGAGCCTTATATAAATGTAAACGATGGAAACTTACACTGCTGGGAAAATCACCACCAACGTCTGATCCCTAGAGTCATATTAATGTTGACCCGCTGCTGGCTCAAAGCAGAATGACTCTTACTAAGCCCACATATTATAATCTGGTCATTTGCTGAACTTCTACAAGCACTCACTAGCATGACAATTATCTAGCTTTGATCATGGGATTCCTACATAGTGATCCGCTCAATTCTCCAAGTTACCTTCAAGTACGAAGATAAGCTGTAGTATTCAAACACTCAGATTTGACCTGCTTCTCCTTTAGAACATCGGAGATTAATGTGCCTATACACACACGCACATGACATAAATTGAGATTACAAAGCGTGGCTTTTACTCCCCAACTTTGACTGTGGAACGCAGACTGTGCCTTCAAAGCTCCTCAATTACTCCCTGCAAAGTTGACCCGACCGCCGCACATATGGGATCTTACTATAGTAATGGCTGGAATCAGGGTCTTAGCGTAAGATCAGTCCGTAACTTCACAACTCATGAGTCGGATACTACTACACACACGCTTGGAGTCACTGTAGTGGAAGAAGCATTCTGGGACAAAGTTTTTACTGGAACACACTCGAAGTCTTTCCTCCAAGACACCAATCTTTCCCTGACAGTTACAAGGCATGACAAATAGGGATCCACTTAATGTTGCCACATCTATGAACTTCATTCTCCTGCATACCTTAAAAGCTCCGCGAGAGTTTTTCCTTCACCTTGTGCGAGTATTAGACGAAATTTCCTCAAACTTCACGTATATGCTCATCTGTTCCACATGTAAGTCTAGGTGTGAGGATTACAGTATCGTTTGTGTACCCATGGGAGTGCAGTAATCGGTGTGTATGTTCCTAATTTGGAAGAGTCACGGTGCCCATTTGAGTTTAAAGTATACGGAGGCAGCAGGCTATGAAGGTTTGACTTTATGGTGTTTTGGCGTGATTCATCCTACCAGTAGACATTCCCAACTGGAACAAGATCCAAGGGGGCAAAGTTCCGTGCACCTAAGTTCATTGCTGCTACTATAGGGATCGACATATGTGTGCATCCATTTTTATGACCATATGCACGCACGCATACGCTTCTTTACATTCAAGCCAGAGTAGTAATATGGTTTATGAACTCTGTGTGCTTTGGTACTAAAAGTGGGCAGACAATGGTCGAAGTGAAGCGAAGAGGGCAAATATATATATTTGTGTGTATGTACATATCTCAGTCTCTTTGAACCCAAATTGGCACGAAGCTTTATCCTTTGACATTAAAATTGGGGGGAAAATGCGTGGGAAATTAAATGAAGGGGTCCTAGGAGCAAAGTGAAGTTAAGTAATGGAATGTTGAAAGCACTTACATTCAGATGAAGGATAATATTATTAACTAAAAGGGAGACTCACGAGAAAAGACCGACAGAAAGAGAGAGAGACAGTGAAAGGGCATAACAAGATGAAGAAAGAGGGAATGGCCAAGACGTTTCTCCACGGTTTGCAGAGGTGAGTCCTCCGCTGAGAATATGTAGTTTATGCATACCCTCGTCATAAAAATGACTCCGCTCCCATATCTCTCCCGTGGAACCATGGCTGGGAGAGGCACTGGAATGATAACATGAGCTCCGAGCATACGCAATTCTGGGACTCTGATATGCTCCTGTCAACATGCATAGCGGGAAAATGTAGAAAATATTGCCCGCTCTACCTCATCATGGGCGTACTTATCCGCTATAAAAATGGCGGATAGAAGCTATTTGCTTAAGCCCCTAAACTATGCATTCTTCATTCAGAGATAAACACATGACCGAACCTGATCGATGCACGAGTACTATGACTACTTTTCCCAACACTGTACACTTGTTCCTCATCTAATTTAAAAACGAAGGAAAATCATGAGTGTAGCATGTACCCCCAGTGAACCAGAAAGAGCGTAATACCAGGTGATTAGTCAAACCGATTAAACATGCCACCGGGGCTTCTAAATGCATATTAGCTCAGACGCATGAACCATTACACCGAGGCACTTTTTCCGTTGCAAACCAAAAGAAGTTGTACTACCGCTCGCGCCGTCACTTAGACTAACTACTCTACTTTAAAAATTGCGCTCACTCAAGCTGAATACATGGGGCACGTGCTCGGTTCCGCCTTGCATACGTCAACCCTCGTAGCTGTCGGAAGGCGAAATTTCAGTCTCGTAGAAAAATCATAATTGGTTCTAATCAATCTGAATCAAATTCACATAAAGTTCTGTCAGCTCTCATGCGTCTCTCTTGGTTCTAATACCACGGAGTAGCTCTCAGGCTCCGGCTAGAACTAATGGAGGCGGAACGCGGAGATCCTTACCTATTTTTTGAGCGTGTGTCGGTGTGCGTATTTGCGCATGTGAGCAGTGAGTGATTTACAGATGAGACCGCAGGAATGAGGCGGGCGAGGAGGAGGGTAACATCTTGGTAAGTTGGGAAATTCGAATATGCTGCTGTGAGCTGTGAGGGATTCGCATGAAAAATACGAGCACATTCCAAATGAATATTTCATTGACGCTACCGCGCCGCTCTTCCCGCACTATTTTTCCATTCGGTTTCGAAGAGACCGGAGAGTATACGACTCTGAAGGAAGATATGCCTTCCTAAAGGCCACTCACATGGCAGACGCCAGGGTTTTTGCCCCTAAAATCTATTTCCTAGCACTTGCCTAACTGTGGATAAGCACAGAGGCACTCACATTCACACTCACAAGCATCCACAACCTTTCATACGTGCAGCCATCCACACACGTATAGCAAAAGCTCAGACAAATTTGCACGCGCACGCACATAAGGAATGCATACATACACCCTCCAAACACTCATATTCCAATGCAATCAGTCAGACATGGACGATGTTGTAGACCAACTCAAGACCGTATACGCATTCCATTTTGCCATGTTTTCTCGTAGTCTCTTCCCTATTTTCCCGTTCTTCCGTAAAGCGAGAAAATTTCCCCAAATCGAATCCATACATCTTCTACAGTCATACGGAAAGAAAAGATATTCGAATTCAAATTCAAACGTATGCCTGTCTTCTCTCCAACCCTCGCGTCCATTTCACAGAGAGAGGAGGCGGAGGAGGAGCAGCAAGTATTTGGTTAGAGCAACGACGTGGAGGGCAGGGTTCTGACTCTTTCCTTTACTATCTCTATTGTATAGGATGGCTTAGAGGCATAGTGGGGCTCTCCGGAGGTTCCAGACAATGTGCACACGCTGACTGAATCCACTATTTCTCTGACAAATAGCCCGGCTCGTTTGTAAATCGTTGCTCAATCCATAGTGGATTATGGGAACAGAGAGAGAGAGAGAGAGAGGGAAAAATAAGGTAGAAAGGTATTGAGCTTATTCTGACTGGGATTGGATTGGAGTGGTATACCTCATCCTGTGTAACAGGAAGTGGCACGTGCTCGCAGCCAACAAACTCACTCA
Source organism: Bilobella aurantiaca (assembly GCA_021029175.1). Classification (NCBI taxonomy): domain Eukaryota; kingdom Metazoa; phylum Arthropoda; class Collembola; order Poduromorpha; family Neanuridae; genus Bilobella; species Bilobella aurantiaca. Next base: position 4,698 of record VYYI01001236.1, read on the forward strand.
AGATAAGGCTCGTAGGTGGGTGAGGACAAAAGGGCGAGAGAAAGCTCGTCCGGGTGCAGAGGCTATGCATACTCAAGTAGTTTCCAAATGTAATAAAACTCGATCCTCTGCACAACGCACGATTGTGGGTGTATGTACAAGTGTGTGTATGTGTGTGCGTGCGTGTGCAACCCCAAAGGCTGCTCATAATACCCCTCAATAAATTCCACATTCTTTCCAGTGGGAACCCCTTGGACGTGGGCTACCTTCCCCTTCTATTACCCATCACGCCCGGTGTTACCCAAACTTAAATGGCAGCCACGGTCGACTTTGATTTTCCCCCAGTCACTACCAAATGCCTCCTAAATGGCCTTACCTCATCCAGCACTACATATCCACCCTGGAGGGTCATTTTCATGATCCCAGCCCCGTTCCCTTCCAACATTGTCCAGAATTGTATTAGATGGGTGGAATAAAACGTTCATGTATGCACTGAGCCACTTCAACTATAACTGCATTCTAATGGCTACTGCATACCAACCACAGGATGTCGATGATACTGGCCCTCATGTGAAAATCACCAGAATAATGTGATTGTAACCGCAGACGGGAGGGAGTGAGGCAGGTAATGTGGAGACACGTGCAGAGTTGGATGGTACTATAAATTCCATTCATGACATCCAACCACATCCCCTGGAAATATTAGAGGCTAGAGTTTGTGCGGAGGTACGCGCTCCGCTGTAGGAAAATACCCAGGTGAGGAGTTCATAATAAATCACTGGTTTGTTAAGGACGCGAAGAAGACTCCCCATAGTTTTACTACTACGTCAGCTTCTTCCCTTTGCACACATCCCTTACAATGGCGCGACTGGAAGCAAGGCGGGTAGCGTAATAGTAAAAAACGAGGAGCAATAAGAGGGGTGCTGACTGGGAAAGCGGGTGGAATTTTCCCGGTAAATAAGGCGGAATCTTCCGCCAGTTTCCCAATTTCCCCTTTACTGTCCTCCGAAAATTGATAGAGAGCTCCGATGGGACCCTGAGATCGTATTGAGGGAGGGATGAAAAAAAATTAAGTGCAGCTCACTCCGCAGTGGTGTAATCCTGAAGTTCTGGCGCATGCACGGGGCTGCAGGAAAACTACAATAATTGCGCTCCGGACATAAGTTGTAAGGAGTCCCCTAGAAGGTCATGGGGAAATCAATTGGGTGAAATCACAAGTTGGACGGCCCAAACAAAGGAATGGCAGGTATTTATTTCAGTGTGTAACTAATAACATGAAGAAGGCATTAGCTCAGTCCATTAAGACTCTAATACCACCCATTTCATCCCGATTAACCCAGTTCCGTTCACTTGTAAAAACGATTGGGTTGCATTTCCCGGAAGGATTTCACACCCCGCCCCCTTCCTGTAACTAGATATTATGAGGCTTTTACTAGGGTGAAACTGATCGGGGAGGATTAGCGGCCGTGCTCTTAGCATGTCCAGTCCATTAGGCCCCCTCCTTTCTAAGCCTTAAAGATCCGGGTAATACGCTCACTACTCACTATCTTACAGCCAGCCTTACGCGATTCTCGCCCCGTTACTACTGCGTAAGCTTTCCTTCCAAGGGAGTTCGAAGTCCTTAAAGTATCCGGACAGTTTGTAATCTCACATTATATTCCATCAGTACAGGATTTCGGAAAAGTTGTATGGAACTATTGGGTTTGCCTCAAACGTAATGTTGAGAGCGTGGGGAAAGTCGAGGGCAGAGGATATCGACCCATCTTTTGGCCCGCGCTCTTTAAAATCGCTTGCGCGCCCGGAGTAGTCTAGAGCCGTCTGTTTGGATTTCCCTTCATCATCATGAAGATATAAGAGCTATTCCAGGGTATTGGAAAGGTAGATATTTACCCGGTGCAGCTCAGGTGGAACTGAGTACATATTGAACTATTTAGTCATATAAGTTATGGGTGGCAGTCCAAGAGACACAGTCCGTGGTTACATACGTACTGGGGCTATGGGATGAGACGGGTACTCAAGTGGGTGAGTAATGCATGAGGAGGATGGTATGAATGTTGCGAGGCGGGAAATGAAAAATGGTCCCATCACCTCAGGACTTTCCCCAACCTTCTCTCTTCCTTCCATACGTACTTCAGGCGGGGTTCCGAATGCAGGCATGCATGCAGCCATGCATGCATACCAAGGTGGGGCTGCCGAGAAAGTAGGCCGGGAGTTGCCAACTGTGCGTGAACATTGGGTTCCTATCAACGATTCCACCTAGAATTTCCTCACATATGTACGCCTACACAAGCATACAACCGTTGGATCTAGTGGGACGGTAAGGGCCTCGGGTGAGGACTTGTATGTGGTGCCGGCAGAAGTAAGGATGCTAGGAACGGTCCATGGCGTGAAAGACGTGGAAGAAAACGCTTTGTTTGTAGAATATTGATGAATCTGTTAGTGCGAATTTTGATGAGCCACACTAATCCATATTCTAACGCGTCATCGCATAGTGGCTTGTGGCACTAGAGAGACGACGCTGAGTCCGACTGTTAGACCTACGAACTTTCGCTCTATTCCCATCGGTTCTGTCCTTGGGTTCATCTCTGACTTATGAATGTGTGGGACCATGGATGACTTGGTGGTGATAAGTATATGTGGGAACGAGGGCATGTGTGTCTGTATGTGTATTTTAGCTATTACTGCATATGGGTTGACTTCTGGACGCGATTTCCTACTGAATGGAATCGGTGTGAGAGAGGGATACGCAATTACGTTGCCGAGATTTAAGACCCTCCTCCTTTGCATTTACATTGTATGACTAGCCCGGATATGAGCGGAGGGGCTCATATTTATGCCAACTACGGTCCGTGATCCTGTCGGCGGAGAGAGGCACTTTCACATTCAGCCCACGTCTGTGAAGGATCATTGGAGATTGGTGGGGCGGAGGGGATTTGTTCGGTCTGTACATACAAAATTTAACTGGGCCGAATTCATCCGCAAAGTACTTTTCTCTCATGTGCGGCAATGGTACTCTCATGTTAAGTGATAGTTTTCGACTTGGAGGCTTCTTTACTAAACATTTACTACATGGTTTTTCCTACAAAATTCTACCACCGCATCTATGCATTAGTAGGATTTGCCAGTGTAGAAAAATCCACTTGTTTAAATTAAGTTGTTCTGAAGCATTCGAGTGATACTGCAGTTGCAATGCAAATAATGGCAGGTCAACTCCCACACGTTGTAATGGGAAGATTTTGGCAGGAAGTATTCACAAGAAGCATTATGGAATATCAATTGCAAGCTGTGCAGAGGACTTTTTTTTCATTGCTGTGCGAATGTGAAGTTCCGCACATCCATAGAATCCTCTGAAATCCACATATTCATTTAATTGGGGCAAGCTATACGACCCGTTCTGGATAAATATATTGGTCGTTGTAATATTACAATACGGGCTTAATCAAGTGAGACTGGAACCTGAATGTGGGAGGTGAGGATGAGGTTACTGTTGGAATTGCTGTCGCTCTGAATGATTAAAAATTAACCAATGACTGAAAAGTACCTGATTTTGGAATTCTGTTGGGGCTTCAGTAGCATTTTCTTATACCTCGATAAAAACCAATATCGACGGCTAAGCTACAAAAGCAAGAATTCAGTTTTTGTATCCGTTCCAAAAACCAGCATATACGCCGACTCAAAAAATTTCTAAACACAAACCGTCTTTTTTTTCCTCGTCTTATAAAACAAGGGACGGACAATAAAAACATTTGATAGAAGTCAGGACGCTTTATAGACTTCGATTTCAATCAACTGTGTCGTGAATTGTATAGGAATTTATTTTCTGAAACTTAGATGTAATAAATATAATTGTTCTCAGGTAGAAGAGTTGGAGAAATCAACATAGTTGTGCATATCGCAGGTTTTGAGAAACGAAAAGTGGATATGGTGGTTCTTGCAACTAAAAGCCAAAAATCAAATGCTGTCGTTTGCAGTTTAGCCGTCGACTTCCATGACCACAAAATCTCATTGTATTCCGTGGCAGCAATGGTTTACTGAGAGATGTCTTGGCGGAACTTCCGAGGACGTGAGAGCAGAGTGTTGACGTTATTCCGAAAATTTATTTTTTCAGCCAGGAACAATGTAGGCGTCGGCCATTGTAGGGAAAACATCTACATTACAGCTACACAGGGGGGTTGGACTTAAGCTTTCCCACGGATCGGATATTTGCCTATCCGTCATCCGATCCGACATTATCCGTTTAGCTCGGATAATTTATGGACCTATCCGTATACGATCCGATATGGTGTCGGATGAAAAACCTTCTATCCGTATCCGATCCGACAATGTCCGATCCGATCCGCGGATCAATTTATTTTTACAAAAAAGTAAAAATCTTCACATTTTGTGCCAAAAACTCGGATCCCTTTGGCACAGTTTAAATGAGGTGCGTTTCCATCTGAGTCAATAAATTAGACCCCATCATGTGGGTACAGGGTGCTGAAAATGTCGAAATAGCTTATGTATACCAATGGAATTGGAGCACCTGAATCTAGTTGAAAGATTTTATTAATATCGAAATATTGATGGATACTTTTGGATTGCAATACTGCCTAACATATAGCAGCCCTGGCAGATTTCTGTGACCCTGCGCTATTTGAAGACCATCCTGAAACATAGACAGAGGGAAACGAGTTTTGTAAGTTCAGGCTTAGCTGACTCACAAGTACGTTGCACCTCAATTCGTATCAAACTAAGCAGAAATTTTACAAAGCAAATTTCCAGTTTTTAGTTATAATGTCATACATTGTAATGGGATATTTTGTACGAAAACGACATGGTCTGTGCATTAAGGTTTTTTGATGGATTTTCGAATATTTACCAAAATAGGAATGCGTTACGGAGAAATTGACATTCCACAATGTAGTTCCAGTGACCTTTCATTTTGGCGGGAAATATGAAATTTTTGCGCTGCGACGGGGAAAATTCATTACTCACGAACGCCTCAGTTAATTTAAGTCAAATTCGTTTAAAATATAGGCTTTAATTCTCTTATTTCTCGGGTTTTGTAAAATATATCATGGTTGTCTCAAAATTTCAATCTAAAGATTGGAAAAGTTCAGAATGAAATTGAAATTAATCCAAACTTTCGAAATTGTTCAACTTTCTTTCAAAATTTTGGCAAAAGTATGTCAGCTACCCCAAAAACCTGCAAAAATGTCCTGAAGAATTTAATTTTCTGTCTTCTGAAACAGACATGACTCAAATCAGTTTACGCGTCAGGGAGTTATGAGCTATTTGTCGCGATACTGTAAATGTTTGAAAATGAATGCTTCCGTGACCCTTCAGCGAAAAGTGCATAGCTCACTGACGTGAGAACACAATTTTGAGGGATAAATTTGAAGAAACTTAAACGGAAAATTAAATTTTATGACAAAAAACACCTTAATGTCATTTGTGTGTTCGAAAGTGTGGTTTTATGTCGAATTGGAACGTTTACAAAGTAAATTACCGGATATCCGGTGGGGCTATCCGAATCCGATCCGACTTACTGCTGTTCGGATACATGCCTATCCGTATCCGAGGTCGTTAATGTCGGATCGGATAGGCCCCTATCCGATCCGACATTTCAGATATCCGAAATCGGGTATCCGCGGATTATCCGATCCGTGGGAAACCTTAGATGGACTTGGAACATCACAACAACAACTAGGAATGTGACCACAATTCGGTCCCGGAGCAACCATGAGAACTTTGGTACAGGTGCGTACCCGGGAGGAAAGACCACATTACCCTTTCAGCCATATACGAACTTAATCAAAGCCCCATGCATGTATTGGTTTTCATCCCGAAGTTTCCCGTCGTCCTGTCTAACGCGTGGTCATGCCCAGGGATGGTGTTTCCGGATTTTCACGCTCACAATTACCAATGTGCTCATTAATTTGTCCACACACATACACAGGATCAAAACTTGGACGGACGTGGTCGTATAGAAGGGGCAGGCATAAAGTGAATAAAGAGGCCGGAGATAACAAACTGTGAAGAGTAGAAGAGAATGTACAGTGTCAACATGCCAATAAGTTTTGTGAACCAACTTTTGCGGCGCCCCTTTCCCATTCTTTTCGGTCTTCACCGTGTGTTCCATTTAAAGGGGCCCTACGAGCCGCAAGAGCGACTGGGAGAGGTAGAAGACAGTGAGAGTGGAAGGAAACCTTTGAACTATCGTTCAAACCTTTTTCCTCGTGGAATGATAAACTTTTCCTTCTACTTCGTTATACTTTTCTCGGAAGTCCGTCATGCGTGTCAGTGGGGCGGCGAGAGTGTCTCCTAGGTAAGACCTGCAAGACCAAAGTTTGCATAGACTTGCTCGCAGTCGGGGTGGTTTCCGAGGTAGGTGCTCCCATGCATTATCAATCTAACTCACAGGTGTGTGGAAATTCGAGAAATTTCTCAGGGAAATTCAACCAGGACCCTCATCACTACCACCTACCACGTACATTTTTTCCGGGTGGTTCAGGAAGGTGTGGCAGAACATCAGTGTCTTATCCCTCCCACCCATTGCTCAATGATTAAAATGAGGAAAGGAACTCTATTTGGGAATCTGAGAATAATGATGGATTCTGTGAAATTAAATTACAAGTATTTGGGCGGATAGCTTCATTGCCGTAAATCCGAGTCAGTAGTCTGCGAAGCACTATCACAAAGTCGAGGCACGCACGGACAGGCTCACCCCATGCATTCAGAATCCTCATGTGAATTCTTATTCCTAATCCCTATCCTAAACCCGCCTGCTTCCTAATTCAACCTGAGCATTATATTAATGAATTTCAAAGTGAAATCTACATCAACTCTCCCCTTACCACTGTTTACATTACTCTTTTCTTTTGTCCCTCTTCATCACATTAGTTGCGCTGTGATGACAGGGAAAAGTTTCTCGGGACATAATGAAAAAGTCGTAGCTAAATTTTCTTGTTCCACTTTCTCATACCGGGACGGCTCGCTACCGTAATCCAAGCCCCTGTCCCCTATTATGCTCCGGAAACTTTCGGAGTAATACGAAAAACTATCAGAACCACAGTTCACACAACATGAATAAGGCTCGGCCTAGCCTCACGGTACTCAATCTTGGTAGACCTCTGCACAGTTTTACTTATAAAACTTTATGTTGACGGGACAGAGCAAAAGGTTGTCATTCCGGTCGCTTTCAGTGCCTTTAGCCTTCATATTCTCATCTGCGAGATTGCTGTGGAAATTTGGACGGGAGATTGACACAAGTGTACATATTGTAACGCAAACTTTCCGCCCCCTGGAAATCAGTGACCTTCATCTTGACTACAAAGTGCCGTTTATAATCCCGCCAGCACGTAATGCGACGAAATTGGATGGAATTTAGTTTGAAGGTGGTATATTGTAAACATTGGTGCACATATGGGAGTGATGGGATGATTGCATATTTGAGAGCATGGAAAATACTCAGGATTGATTACATAGCGAGCTATAGGAGCTGCTCAGTTGAGGGCAATAATTGTAGCAGAATCATCTCAGTCCTACAAGACTCTGGAAAATGATTGGCTTGTAATGTGATGGGTCGAACGCGAAATTCTTGGGAGCAGAATTTTCCCACGTACACTTGTTCCTACATCCCCTTGCCAAGCGGGAGCCAACAACGGGATTCCGACGACTACGAAAAGAGCTGACCTAGATTTCAAGCCCGGCGGCATATGTACATAACATCTTTGCCTCCATTCACCTTTAACCTTAGCGCAGTGTGTGCAAATAATACATACTCATCCCCTAAAGTGAAGTGCACGCATACCACCTTTCACCGGAATCACACTAAAAAAAATAGGGCGGGAATAAAGCGGGCAGTAAAATACGGGATCGTTGCCAAAATAAATTAATTCGCCATCGTCATCATCATCATTAGGCTCATCATCAGCCATTGAAATATAATAGTTCTCCGGGTTGGAAAGAGTAGTGGGTCACGGAAAGGCTTGAGCTACCGCATAGATGGAAGCTTCCAGCGTGGAGTACGAACTAGAAATAATGCACATGTGCTCTCACAACTTGGGGTTTTATGCCCACTTTGACGACCACTCTGCGGAGGATAGTGACTATCCGGAAGTCTATCAGGGATAGTAATTTTTTCCAAAAGGAATTGGAAAAGAGCTTCAGTCCCAGGTCCACTCATATTATTTATTTATCATGTTGAACCATACTGGTAATGCGCCAGAGAGTTTATGGGTAAGAAGTATAGTCCAACTGCCCTTGTTAATACACATGGGTGTGTTTGTGTTGTGTGTTTGACTGCGTCTGTGGTCTCACTTTTTCCCACCCTTCAGAAGTCATCTCATTCCCATACGCATGATTAATATTAATTCCCCGCCAGTTTCTCCGCTGACACGGGAATTTCACCACGACAAGAACTCCATCCTTATGCATAGCCTATTGAAATTTTACGTGTGGAAGAAATGCGTGGTTTTCTTTTCACAACCAGTATGTTTCGTAATACGCGTATATAACCAAATGATATGTTGATAACGGCCATTATCTGACTCCATCCATATTACTGGTGCACTTTTACATATGTGGAATACAATATATAGGAGCATAATGAGGTTGGCCGACTTCGGGCTAAGTGGACAGATCTCGGCGAGTGTAGAAAACCAATAACACTGCCAACCATACTGCCTCGCAGCTATGCGGCGGTTTCCAAATCCCTCTTTGCCAAGAGAACTCGCAGCGTACAACAGTACTTAAGCATTTTTTCGTTTTTTACATTTAAAAAGTTAAACTTCAAAAACTCTTCAGACTGAAATTCTTTCAAATTGTGAATACTGAACACCCAAGACTGCTGTGTTTTAGATTTTGCTCAAGCTGCCACAGCCACACAGACATTCCTATTTAGAAAAATGTATGTTCACTCTATTTAAGAACTCATAGGACGTTGCAATTTAGCTCTATGGGGTACCTATACGTACCTTTGTTTTACATAAAGGCTCACACATGAATTCTCACCTACACTGGCTCAAGCCTGTTTCCACACGGAGGATTTAAATTGTAAGTAGCCGGCCTCTGCATGGGAATGTACCTGAATATTTTATTCCGTTCCACACGGGTTGGCTATAGGGCGGAGGCATAACGCTAACTCTGGGCTACAGAACTCTTCCAAGCCTAACCCACGGGATTGAGCCGTTTGGTTTCCCCGGTTCTCCATATGGCATGCCATCATGTGTAATGGGATCGTTTCCAGTATTTAGAATAGCATAAATAGTGCTATAAATGGGAGGAAAGTGGAGTAAGGAGAGGCGGAAAAATGGAGTTGCTCAAGTAAATCAAATGCATTATGACACGACATGACAAACTGAGAGAAAATTCTCTCCTCTCCAGCGTGGTGCCAGGGAGCAATAAAATCCAGACATGCAGACCATAGAGTGCTAGCACTCACATTGTCCTTCGCACAACCATGCAAATGACCGAAACACACACGGGTGCATACATACTTCCACACATAAGCTTACTCCCGCACTCACACACACCATACATTTACACCACCTACATACGTATGGAAGCTCCTGACTTTCTCCAAATGTCATGCGCCTTCCATTCCATTAGTGCAATTTTAGGCTGGGAAAAAGCTGGAAGAATTTATGATAGTCAGTATTTAGGTGTTCATTGAACCAAAGACGTCGGTGAAGCATAGGATTTCACGACTGAACACACCCCCGCGCGGATGAGTCAATAAAAACAAAAGCATTTCACGATTTTTTCCTCCCATTCACTTCAACCATCCATTCAATGGATCTCAAGTGCTCCCATCCTCGAGCAACAGCCTATTGGCCCACAAAGAATCTTTGTGGGGTGGGTAGCTCAGAATGTGCGGGACGCACTGAAATGAGATCCATATGTACTACGGAATGATGGGACGTGCCCACACGGGTAAACGAAAGCATGTGAGCCTTGAACGTGATGGTATTTATGATAACTTCATTAGTCTCTCTTACCAAACAGGAAACACATAGGAAGGCGTAGAAACTGATGGCTAAGCATTTGTACACAATTAAAGTAACACTAGCCTCCGTCGTTACCTCCGAAAGTTGCGGTGACCAGATACACCTGAGAAGTACAGGTGTGGAGAAAAGTGAGGCCGAGATAGGCGAGCCTTGAGCCTTACGATCCGTGTACCGCTCAATACTTCCCACCGTTTTACATACGCATTCCTGGGGTTGCTGATAAGAAAACACTACTCACAGTCTTGACTAACAACCTCTAGGCATCTGCAATGTTATTCCTTTCCCAGTTTGTTGTATATGTAACCTTGCTCATGTCTATATGGGCTTGTACATGTGAGAATGTGTACACGATTTCCACCGAAATGGTGAAAATTCATTCAACAGCCAGGATACGTTACTGATAAACGGCCAAGAGTTATGCAAACGGAGACGGGATAATTTTGACGGCACATGGCTAATAGCACCAATTGTGTCGGCTCCCAATGAACAGAGTAAAAGGCAGTAATGAGCTCTGGTTGTCGTACCTATTTCAGACAGCGTGCGAAAAATGGGTCACTGAAACCAGTATCGTCGTAATCAGGTTTCCGGGGAGCTAATGAATAATCAGGGAGCCGATTGGAGCCTGTTCGCCGTACCCATACTTTTCCTGCTCGTGTGGGCGAGCCGATCGTAATTTATTTATTGGAAAAAACTACTTCTCCCGCGTAACTGTCCCCAAAACAAACAAATCTTGAGTCTGGAAACAAATAGGCTCTCTCCCTTTGATGAGCTCAACTTTTTTTCCTAAGCCCACTCAAGTATTCCCACACAGTAAATTATGCAGTAAGGAAAGTAAGGAATGCTACAGTAGCCAACTATTTACCTGGCCGGAACCCACAGTCTAATTTCTCCAAGTTTCCGCAATTTAACCCTTCCATAAATCTAGCCTCGCTCTTCGGTTAACAAACGTGGCTTCGAATTAGCCTAATTAATCCCTCACACTGTCAATACTCCCACAGGTCGTATTTTTACTTCCAGCCCATACTTTCTTTCCATTAGGTATGAGGAAAAAATAAGAGAACCATACATACTCTCATTGCCCTTTCGCCTTCCGTATCATTGTAAAATTGGAACTTACCCCCTTCATCACTCAGTCAGTCCTCCCACACGTCCCCAATGACACTCCGTCCAGACACTTAGCTGCCGGAACCTAACAACAGTTGCGCCCTCAGCACTCTAAATATTAAATTTAACCTTTAAGACCTGGGTCAGATGGGGGTCGTAATGGGATATAAATACAATAATGTGGTGACTCTAAGGTGAGAAATGTCTCGGGCTCAGCCCAGTCTACTCAGCCGCTCTTAACCACAGGGACTAATGTCTACTCATTAATCTGGCGGAGCTCCTACACAGTCGACCGCTCTCTCTCTCTCTCACACACACAAACACAGAGGAAACAAACACAACTGACTAAACTACTGCCCCCTATTCCCACCATCCGAAATATCCAACCCCTTGTTGTACAGGTTCGTGTGTAAACATGGAATACATAAGGGCGTAGCAGTAGTAGGGCGGGCGTTTATTCGTAAGGCACCGGCAAAGCCCCTCATACATCAATCCCAAGCAGAGGAAACAGTTGGAAGGATACATAGTTTGAACCCGGATCTCTGTGTTCGGAATTAGTTAGGCCGGTCAATGATAATTGGATAAATCAATCTGGTGGAGTGATGGCGCGAAACAGAAAAGCAATTTATACTCCCTGTCCTGTCTCCCTATATGTGTATGAATATCGCATGTTGTCCCACCCGGGGAGATCCAATCGGATTCAGCCCGAATGGAACCATGTGTAATGGTCCAGGCGTAGATAGGTCCGCAAAAGGAGCGATCGCAGTGGCTGCACTGTTTCCATTCAACTAAGCGTAGCATATAACCAACCTTACAAACGAGCCTGAAACAAAAACTAGGAGCGGCGCTTCGTAATCTCGTTCCATTTCCCCTTGTTTGCTCAGGTATTTGACGTTTGATAATATTTCTGACGTAGATTTTACGATCTCAGTACTTCATCCTCATGCCGTTGCTTGTAAAGTTTGAAACTTGGGGAGGGGGCAGGAGACACCCTGCACATAACCGTGCCCATAACCTCCCCAGCTACACTTCTCAAAATGAATTTCACTTAGAGGTAATTGGGCTGAAAGATACTATAGGTACGGGGAAAGCTCACCTTTGTCAGCCAGCGTGGAGATAAGGATGAAATGCACGATGAAAGCAAAACCGAGTAGCGCCAATGCTTTTGACATGAACTGGGCCATTTTTCCAATTTTCCAACTCTCTGGCCGCCCCTGGTAGTGTGTGCAGTGGAAACTCTGAAGAAGAGTCAACTCCGCTCCTCTTCTTCCGCTTCTTCGCAGGCAATCCTTCCTCTCTCGGCTCGTGCAAGTTGAACAGCGATGGGGATAAGTATCGGAGGACACGGAGGACGACGACGAACAACAATAATTAATGATCTGTCTCACTTTGACTTTGACAAAGAATGGTAGGAACAAAATGGCTTTTGCATTCCACCAAACGTGAAGCCAAACTTCGTACAAAAATGATGATACTGACGATGATGAGGAGAATGCTACTAGTGCTGGAGGTGATGAAGTTGGAGATGATGATCTTGTTGTTGGAGTGGAGGAAAAACTTGGTCTCCGATGAGACATTTATCATGGGAAATTTGAGCAGAGAAACAGTACTTTCTCTCCCCTTGCATCACAAGGGTCTGCAAAGTATATAGCCCTAATCAGTTCGAGAAAGGTCCAATTCCCCGTCACTTATCCTCACAGCCCATCAAAATCCCTCTCGTCATACATGGCACAGTCAACACTCCAATACAGAGTGAAATATATTGTTCATAAATCTATAATAGTGATGACTCAAGACCCGTGAAGGTTCCGCTAGTATGAAGAGTAAATTCCGGGTCTCATATGTTCATTATTGGTGACAATGATCTCGTCGGGAGAGGAACTAACAGGCTTTCTTCCTGCAACCGTCAACCCAACTGTTTTCTAACCCCCTGTTTCTTTATTCACCCCCACTCGGACGCACTTAACGTCTACTTCACCATATATTGCTCTTGGTGGGGAGTATTTCGGCTTTTTCCTGCCCCCACCTCACCCTAGTTCCCGCTGGCCGGTAAAAGATGTTCAGTAATGTTCTGCACACAATCACATGTGCACCTATACGCAGGCTTTGCAAAGAACAAGTTGGGAACAACAGGGAAGCTCTGCAGCACTCCGGCTGGGGTTGGTCATTTATCGCTGTGGCGGCGGTCCCATCGTCTACAGGAAATCAGAGTTGTACGCGTAGGGCAGGGAACGAAGTGTAAGTCTCGCCTTCATGCATGCACATACCACGCGAAGCTTCTCTCTCACTCTCTTACTGCGTTATCCCGAGCCGAATGTTGCTGGTGAGAGTTGTAATGCGAGGGTTTGGTATGAGCAAAACTGTTATTCACGGCTCAGTGTGGCACGGGAGGAAACCGATTATCCGTATATATGTAAGGCGAAGAGAAGCGGGTCGGTAGTGTTCTCCGTCATTTGGAATTTCATGGACCGATATAGGTGGGTGAAGTACACGGAGGAGAGACGTAGAGGCCAGGGAGTCTGATTCAGGGTTCTAGCTCCCCCTCTGCGCTAACGGGGCCACAAAGCGGGTAGGAATGATGGGTAGCGGTTCCGCGCACCAGTTCCTTTGATGATGATGATGACGGTCCTTATCTCTGCTAGTCACGTCACACTTGAGTATGTACGCTAATGCTGCGTACTTGAGTCACAGTGTTGAGCTGTACGGCCAGTTCTAAACGTTTCAATAGAGGATGTCTCCACTGCTCCGGCGGCTTCCGCAGGTTGGGTTTGATACCGATCAGGGATGCTTCCACACAGATGACAGTAATGAATGTGGCTGGAAGAGACGGTGTAAAAGGAACTTCCTCGGCCGCCTGAAAGAGGTAAGAAAATTTATTCAGTGCCAATTATAATTGACATCAATAGAGAAACTTGGTTTGTAAAACTTTCCCCTTCTTCCTCACTGTTCATGAACCCACTCCGTGAGATCGTAGAGAAGGCAAGTGGCTTGACTATTTGCTCAAAATTTACTCCTATTCTCTTTCAAATATACTCACTCACACACAACAAACACACACATAGATGGACACCCCTTTGATTTTCTACGTGCCTCGGAACTCATTTAGAATTTCTAGGAGTATATTTGCCCTTGGAACTGATCAAAGGACGTCGTCATGGCAGTTCTAGTGCAGATTCTACTAGTACTATCTGGCGAAGGAGAGGAAATGACGGGAAGGAAATTTGAAAAGTTTTTTTTGCTACACACACACACACAAGCATACGAACATATATCATAGACAGTAGTGGAGGGCGATTTAGTGGGTGTTTGGGCTGTAGGAAGGGCCACGGGTAAAGGTGTGAAAAAGTTTAGTCACTTTGCCCAATGATTTTCCTGAAGAGGAACCTTACACATGTATCTCCTTAGAAGATACTCCCTAAAATGAAGTTCCTCCGCTCAAGTCAGTTTTTCCCATTTACTCGTTACTTTGCTTTTCAATTTCCTAACGACTTTCCAGTTTTTCTCCAGGTCAACCCATTGGAGTGTGGGCTGGGATGTTTGGGTGGAATGGCAATTATTTCCTCTCGCTCAACATCTCTCCTCGAAGGTCTGACATGGTATGTGCTATAGGTATAAGTATGCTATGAGTGTACGTGATGATGATTGAAATGGGATGACGGCGGGACTTCGGTCTTTTAGGCGGAAGATTCTGTGCGGCTGTGTGTTGTGATGAGGCAGTGTATATGGTTCTGTCGGCGTGTGTGTGAACGCGCCGACAGAATTGGAATCCTCCCCGAATGATGCAATTGAAGGCGAACGTATGTACACGCAGGAGAACAGGATAGCACGTTGTTCGGTTCCCAATCCTGTTTACTGTGAGTCAGAAATGGTCCTAATGCATTACTTGTGCTAACTAGGTCGGCCAGGCAGGGATTACAATCAAGAAGGTGGTGGGAACGGCGGGGGATCCTGGTTGGGAGAGCTACACTGAATGCAACCACAAGGAGAGTGGACGCCTACTACAAGAACTTGTGGTGGCGGTTGTTCCCGGGAAGTATATGGAGCCACCGCATACTCCTCCTGCTCTCCAACGGAGGAGGAAAAGGGAGAAGACTTGAGTAAAGACCCTTCGTTCAGCATGTAACACCTCAAATCATCGTGTGCCCCAGCAGTAAATACCAGGGCGAATGTGGAGACGGGAAATCCTTTTAGCTCTGCAGCCTCCACTCCAGTTTTATTGTGGTTATGGTACAACCAGACATAAGCTCCCCGCCTCCTGCTTATAACGCTCACAGAGTTTGTAAGGAGCACAACACGCCGGTCCTACTCCCACACAGTCTGAACCATAGCAGTTTTCTTTTCTCGCCCTTATCACCACAGTCCCAGCTTCCTGCACAAACCCGAGTCTTCCTATCCCCTTCACCCTCCTCTCCAAAGAACTCCTTGGCCCATCCGTATAGCGGGGGGAAGTTTGGGAAGGAAAGGGTCGATGGAATAAACGAGTAGCTGTTTCTCTTCTCGTCACTCTCAGCTTGAAATTTCCTTCCCTCCACATTGTATTTTTTGGAATGTTACTGTTATATTATGTAGTTGTTGTGGTAGTGGTTGACTGTACCATGTAGTGTGTATGCTCAGTTCTTCTGCAGCATACACCTCCCCGCCACCAAACTCCATGAGTAGCAGTACAGGCCATGGCGTAGGCGCGAGCAACAGCCAGCTCGACCGTACATCCTTCCTATACCATGCACAGTACTGGAGGATCCAAGTCCCCTCCCTGTTGTTACTTGTTATTACTCTTTCTTTTCCATGTTAGATGATGGAATACAGTGGGAAAATCCGCGAGTTGAATTCAAAGCAATTTTTATGGCGTGTGAGCATAGGGGAAATTCGACTGTTCGGGCGGGTTGGTTGTGTGTGTGTGTGTGTGCTCGACGTGTATGTCTGACTCTTGGGTGCGTGAGTGTGTATTTTTCAAGCCGGAAATACTTGAAATGTTGGTCTGGACATAACAGAGAGAAATGAAAAAAAATATCCTAAGTCGAAGGCTGGAGTACCATGTGCGTATATATTGAAGAAATATGAGAATTGGGGGAACTGCTAAACCCTGTGTATTATTGGGTCCGAATACAATGTGTACAATAAAATTGCAATTACCAACCAAGCTATTTACGGACAGATGTGTGAAGGGCGAGAAAAGAAAACTGCTATGGTTCAGACTGTGTGGGAGTAGGACCGGCGTGTTGTGCTCCTTACAAA